>JARK01001341.1:646558-664968 GCA_000688135.1 Ancylostoma ceylanicum | reverse complement strand
GGGGGGGGGGGTGCGGCGTGAGGGTGGTGAGGGGGAGTAGAACTTTTCGTCATCTCATCTTTCTGATGTAATCTGCTCTTTCTTGTTGACATCCTCTCACCTTCCACTTCGCTATTATCGTTTCTACACCGAACTTTGCTCGATGATATGCTTTTCCTCTCCTTGATAAGCCGCTCGTCCTCCCCTAAAATCTGCTCAGGTTCTCAGTTGTTCGTTATTCTGCTTTTTTCAGCGGCAATTTTTAAAAAATGCCCCTTTTTCAGAAAAAGCTCCGCGATTGTCGTTTTCTCATTCGCCGCTGTTGTCCTAGTTGAGATAAGGCGTAAGAAGCTACAGAATCTGCTCTTCGGCCGATAGCTAGCACTTCCACCGTCGACTATCAGCACGTGTCGACCAACCAGCCACTGGACAACGTCACAACATCAAACTAGCCTCTATATATACAGTACAAGTAACAGCGAGCTATGACTTGGAGCATCGACGAGAAGGTGTCGGCCTCAGAAAATGGATTCGAGAAACCGTGAGCTTTAACTATTTTACAAATGAGAAAATTCACCGTTATAACGTTTTTTTTTTGAAAGCCTAGTGACTTTGTTTTGCATTTTGCTTTCAGTACTACTTTTTTTTACAATTTTTTACAAAGATGTACATATAAGGAGAGGTCACACCAGATACTAAACCCAAGATAGGGTGCCACTCTGTTTGTCTGCGCATCCACACATCTCCTTGTTATCGGTATTCTCCTACTGCAGCTACCCTCCTAATTTCTGTTTGTAACCTGCTCATGCAGTTGGTGCAAAAATTACCTTTTCTGTTGAAAGCTCAAACAGTATGACGTACTTTTTTCAGAACGTATTCGGTCTATGAGGCAATTATCACTTTACTGGCTTTTGCTGTACATACTTCATTATGTCTGAGCACGCTCTTGGTTTCATTCTACAATCGAAGGGTTCTTTCTTCTAAATGAAAGCTATACTGAGGCCGGAATAAAAATTGGACCGCAGGATAAATTCAGTTGTGAATTCAGTGCTTGATTCCAAAGTTGAATGCAAAAAACAAGCTTCTTTTCATGGGAAAATCAAAGAACATTACTTTGGGGCAGTGTCCTTAAGGCGGTCAATTTTTTACCTTAGCGAAGCTTTCGGCGAAGGAACAATCAAAGGACTTCACCATAGATTCTGGTGAATGTCGTCCACCAGATTCTTATGAGGAACTCTATGCTCCAGCCATAGAAGGGGAAGACGAGTAATAAACCAAAAAAGAAACGCGAAATTTCTTTAGTATATCTTGACATTGTTTGAAGCAAAAGCGCTAGGAATTTTCGGAAATGAAGCAAGAAATCGCATACCTGCTTAGCGATTACAAAATTACCAAAACTTCTCTATGGTTTGCCGGGTTTTTCTAATAGAAAGTGCTGGATGATTTTCCATCAATCTAATACAATCATCGAGTTTATTGCATCCTAATGGTGCATCCAAGCCCAGAAATGCGAAATCGTACTGGTCTTCAAACATTCACTCTAATTCTCTGGCCGTGTGCGATACAATTAATTTCAGTCATCATTGTAGGGCGAAGGATGGCTCTCCTCCCTCATACTCTTGGGGTTCCGAAAGAGGTTCAATTATGGACATGACACGACCGTTCCTGAATCCTAGAGGTCTCAGCTGGTTCGTCACTGGACTGTTTGTCGTTGGTGATCTGGCTGGAGGTGGACTGGTTGCTCTGCCCACAGCGATGATCCAATCAGGTGAGCCTTCCAAGAATAACAATAAATTAATTGGATTCAATCCTTTGACCAGCAACATTGCGAATCCTCCAAGTTTCTCTATTTTTCCATCACAATTATTTATTTACCCGTTGTATTACAGCATATGTAAAGACCAGAAACCATCACTAGATTTCTTTGCTTAGCATTGTGCCAACGACGTCGTAAAATTTCGCTTCGGACGTAAGAAGGTGTCACTATCAGTAGCTATACACGTGTGCGATTAAGCAGCGATAAAATTCTGATAGTTAATGAGACTGGCGAAAAGTAAGAAGAAAAACTGGGGATTTCCAGCGTTTGTAGCAGGAGTATAACCCCAATTAATTAATACCTAAAAAATCAACAATGAAAAGCACAAGAGGAAATGGTGAGGGGTGGAATAAATAACGCACTTCGTCTGCCCCTCCATGAAGTCCACGAAATTCCCCTACAAAGTGCTGGAAATATTGCATTACTCGCAGGAAACCTTTGGAATAAGAGTTACTGTTACGTCATAGGGTTCGAATTTCTTTGATTGGGTAACAACGACTTGAAGCCAGCACTTAAACTGACATGTGTTGTTTCGTAGCTGGAAAAGTAGAGTCAAACTACTACGTGCGACTGATCTTGGACTACCGTGTACCATTTTTTCAAACATTCGAGATAGGAGAAAAGGTTTCTCTTGGCACAGATTGTCCACTCTGTAACCTTACAGAATTCTACCCTGGACTGGCGATTTCCGTTGTGATGATGGGCGTTGTGACGTACACCGCTTACGTGCTTGGTCTCAGCTGGAATATCCTTCTGAACACCTGGCCGGAATACCGGGAACATTGTCGGAAACCGTATCCAGAGATTGGTTTCAGAGCTATGGGTAATTTAGTGAGGTGAGTGCCATTTCCATTCAGTGAATATTGAACCATTCAGTGTCTTTGTGCTTGCAGAAAACTCGTCTCGATATGCATTGATATCACACAGTTCGGCATAGCCGTTGTTTACTTGTTATTGTCGTCGAAGAACATCCACGATATGATCAAGGTACGGTAACAATGACGTCATAGTGTGCTTTAATCAATCAATAAGTTTTTAAGACTTTCTCGGATAAGGAGTTCAGCTACTGTTTTGTGGTGTTAATTCTCGCCGCTTGTCTGCTGCCGCTCACCTTCCTAAAGTCCCCACAGGATTTCTGGTAAGTCACGAGTACTGTAACCAGGTTTTCAGGACAGCAGTGAGGCAAAAACTCATCTCCTTTGAAATGAAACAAATTTTCCGAAGTTCAGTGGGATTTTTCCTTCTGCGTGCTGCAAAATATGATGGGATGGCCATTGAGTTAACCTATTTGCCTGCGATTCCTAACAGCACATACTTTCTAGGCGGAAGATTGAATTTTTATTCTCATCCGCCTTTCTTCTGGAAATTCTAACTCAAAAAACATATAAGTTTTGCTATGTGAAATTTCGCTATCGTACTAGTAATGTGCTGATCGAGTAATGTATTAGATGCATTTGATATCCGAATATTCGATTCCGAAAAAGTTGAGAATTGAAATGTTCGAGAGAGGAAGATTCCCACTCTCTTCGGTGAAATAAAATAATATTCGTGTGAAGTTTGTGTTATTGGAATATTCGATTTTTCGGATGGACATCCAGATTGTTACTCCTCTTGATTAAATTTATTCCTATTCGTTCACTGTTCCGTGTAACAGGATAGAAAAAATCTTCAAAGCAAAGCGAGATGCTCCACCAGAAAAAAATAGTATTAACATTTTCAATAGCTTGACCGATGATGAATTAGCCTGTAATTATTAGAAAAAAGCTTTGATAAGGAAGTACAATTAGTGGCAAGCATTTCTTCAATCCGTTAGAATAACACTGCTGGAATTGATGCTTATTTCTCAATAAAAACCCCTCTCCTGGACTTTTCCCTATCGATGTCCCTCTCAGACATTTTCCCCGAATCTTCTTATGGCGAACTAAAAATACTAGGAATATAGACTGGTCACAATCGAATTGTACGCTCATCGGCACTATCTTCAAAATTCTGCGGCTGCCGGGTTTTCGAATTAAACTGATAAAATTTTGGATTAAAGGCTTTATTCCTGGCGGCGCCTGATAAGAACTACAGCTAAGTTCTGGCGCACTTCCCGTATTAGGGATTCTTGTGGTTTAGTGCACTGCACTCGCGCCTTAGGTTATCAAGCTGAGCACTTTGGGAAAGGAAGATTCTTGAATTCGGGGCAATTCTCGGGGAAGGTCATAGCCAGTTTCACCGATTCTTGCTCAAAAAATGAACTATTGCTCGAACGAACAATTTCTAAAGTAGGAATAAATTGAACTGAACCGAATGAATGACCTAGTGAAATGAATGAATGAATGAGTGAGTGAGTGAATGAATAAATGAATGGGATGAATGAATGAATGAATGAATGAATGAATGAATGAATGAATGAATGAATGAATGAACGAATGAATGCACGAATGAATGAATGAATGATTGAATGGGATGAATGAATGAATGGGATGAATGAATGAATGAATGAATGAATGAATGGATGGATGGATGAATGAATGGATGAATGAATGAATGAATGAATGAATGAATGAATGAATGAGTGAATGAATGAATGGATGAATGAATGAATGAATGAATGAATGGATGAATGAATGAATGAATGAATGAATGAATGAATGAATGAATGAATGGTGAATGAATGAATGCGTGAATGAATGAATGAATGAATGAATGAATGAATGAATGAATGAATGAATGAATGAATGAATGAATGAATGAATGAATGAATGAATGAATGAATGAATGAATGAATGAATGAATGAATGAATGAATGAATGTGAATGAATGAATGCGTGAATGAATGAATGAATGAATGAATGAATGAATGAATGAATGAATGAATGAATGAACCGAATGGATGAATGAATGAATGAGTGAATGAATGAATGAGTGAATGAGCTGATTGACTGAATTTCAGGTGGGCAGTAGTGATTGCGATGATCACAACCTCCTGTGCTGTCGTACTCATCATCGTTGGATCATCTCTTGACTACGGCCTATGCTCCTCCTACACGTGAGTTATCACTTAGTGGAGCCACACACGGTTTCCAAAGGCACAGCAAAGGGATGCAGACCTGTGAAAAAGGCATGTTTTTAGAGGAATGCCTACCTACCAACCGAAGAACTTCTTCCTGGCGCTGGGTACTCTGCTGTTCGCCTACGGTGGTCATTCCGCTTTTCCCACAATCCAGCATGATATGAAAAATCCGGCTGAATTCACGAAATCTGTCGTTTTGGCTTTTGGAAGTACGTTTATCCATGTTCATGTTTGGTAATGCCCATAAAATTGCCAAAATTCCCACATTTGGTCTCTTCCTGGCAAGCTCTTATGCGCTGGAAACTGTTTCGCAGTGCAAAGAATAACTTTGGACGAGTCACCTCGCATCTGTACCGAGAACAGTCTGATCTGGTTTCAATTCCAGTTATGGCCGTTATGTATGGTCCAGTTTGCATAATGGGCTATTTAACCTACCACGATTCGATCAGAGACTCCATTATTCCATCCATCCAGGTAATGAATCATAGTTTTGCAAACGCCTCCACAAACAATCGATATATCGATTTTAGACCGTGTGGATCCAACAGGCGTGCAACATATTGATCACCATTCACTGCATCCTTACTTTAACGATTGTGTTCAATCCTCTCAATCAGGAGATTGAGGATCTCTTTGGTTGCCCACATCGTAAGTTAATAGTTAGTCGTGGTGATTATTGATTTTATTGATTTTCCAACTTTAGACTTCTGCTGGCAACGAGTGGTGATCCGCACTGGTATCATGATTGCTGTGGTATTCGTGGCGGAGACTATCCCCAATTTTGGACCGCTGCTTGATCTTTTTGGTGAGGTTTTCTCGAATTCTGAATAAGAGGCGTACCTGGGTCTGACCACTGCTCGCCAGCGATTGATTGATATCTTGCTGAAGGATGTTCAGTTCTGTATATGTTCTTGGGGTTTGTTCAATGAATTCCTTGCAGGTGGATCCACGCTCACGCTGACTTCAGTGATTCTACCGTGTCTTTTCTACTTGTACTTGAACGCTAGGCAAACAAAGGAAAGAGAAGAAGGCAAGAAAGACGACGCCCCAGCATCCATAAAAGAGTAAGGGGTTTGATGATTTTTATGAAAAAAAAACCTTCGGAAACGATGTCCGTAGATGCTTATAGTGAAAGGGAAATAATTATGAACAAAAGGAGGAGTCAAGAATTGTGGTGGTGTCATGGTGTCGTGCATCAGCAGGGTATGTTGGGCGGTGCCACTGCTTTGCGATTGGCCGGTTCACCAATCCCAGTCCGGCCTTCAATGTCAACTGGTTCACCGTTCCAGACATATAACACCACTTCGCAGTATTAATACACGAATATAAGAAAAGACTCAGAATGAACAAGTTATATGCAAACATTGAAAGGCGAAGCCGTGGCGAGTAAATGCACCAATCGTAAAGCAGTGGCACCGCCCCTCCATATCACATACCTCTGCGCTTCTCACTTCAACAGTACTAGAAGTGGAGAAAGGAGAACGTTTTGTTTTAAAATTATGTACCAAGAAGAAATTTGCGTGCATTTTAGTCAGAGATCGAGAATGTAGTAGGTACCCCACCCACTGTCTTGTCGCTGACATGCAATCAGTGCTCCAGTATAACTCATGGTGCTCCAACAACAAAACAAAGCAATGATAATCTGAATTAGAAAAATGACAATGATAACAGTAAAATCAAATTGAAAAGACAAAAAGACGATATTTTTATATTCTTTCTATTGTATTTTTACTACATTTTTTTGCAGTGTTTTCAAGTACACTCCACGAAGAACACTCTGCATTTGCATTGCAATCATCAGTGAGTTCGATATTATCGTGTGTCTTTCTATTATATTTCTCTGAGAAGTACTGTATTAGATAATGAGTAGTATACGGTACATGATTCCGCTATGAAAATTTTGAAATAACATGAAATTGCAGTATTCGGTCTGATCGGAGGTGCTGCAGCGACATTTTCGGCCATTGTGGAATTGACAACTACCAGCTTCCTACTTCCGTGCTACGTCAGCCCATTCGTCAGTCAGGTAGATACAATAGACCGATACTTTACTCGTTGCTGCTCTGCTCTTAGCCTCTTTCTCTCTTCCATTGGGTGTCATTATTTGGGGATGGTCGACATAGCTTATGGAAACTTATGGAACTTATGGACTGATACTTGACAGTCGTCTCATGTACATGTTTAGCTAACACCTAGATTGTGTCTTTTCAATGGGTACTATTAATCCTGAAACAGAAATCGCAGAATTTAAATCATAAATTTTCACTTTCATGTTCTTAATCATCATTGTTACAGGGCAACATCGAAAATATGACCATTGTAAGTGATTACCCTATCGCTGATCATTCTAACATAATAGAAATTCCAGTGGAGTAAGCCCGTTCGCACGCGTGTCACCACGTGCTTAGGCAAGTTGGAGTAGGAGTGGAGGGAGAAAGAACGGTAATGTCAGTGATATGTGTGGATGCGCAGACAAGCAGAATGTCGCGTAGCATGTGGTGCAACGCATGCAAGCGGGCCTCGACAACTGGATTCTCCTGCACCTCTCGAGATTTCTTCTAACCATGGTAGCATACAGTGCTTAACGAGTTCTCGCTTGTCACTTGCTAGCTCACTTTTAAGTGCTTCACTTTAGCTTATAACGAGACATCACTGGCCACTAACAAAAGCTACTTTTGTCACTTGGCGCACTGACTAGACGTGCTTGATAGATTAGGCATACTCTGCGAAATTTAAGCTTATATCGCCTGTGGTTTCAAATGTTTATCGATCCACGACTCAAAGAATGACCGATGACCAGTCATACCGCTCCCAACGTGTGACCCTTGGTCACGCCCACTATAACGCCATCTCACTAAACATCAATTTCTCCTTGCACTAGCATTTGCATTTAACGCTAACACAATCGCTTTCTTGATCTTTGTGGGAATTATGAACTCTTTTCCAGAAACATCCGAATGACAATGCAGCCAGCGTGTACTGTTGCGGTGAGTTCCAAAACCTCACTCACAACGGACTCTCCAGCCAGTGTGTACCTATGCCGGACAATCCATTCTATGGATAAATTCAATAACGGTCAAGACGATGGTCTCAGAACTTGCCTATTCTTCGCTTATTCAAAGGATGTAAATACGACCTGCATATCGAGCAGCAACTATTGATCAATAATCGATTTTTCTGTTGTCTAGGGACTTTCCAAATTTGCATCCCTCACCATGCAGAGTTTTATGTTCAATGTGCTAGTCTTGCTGATGTTGATCTTCTCGGGGTTTTCTCAAGAGCTTCATATGTGATTCCTTCCTTTGACATCTAGTCGTTTCGCTACGTCACATTGCCCTAAGTGCTGTATAGAGACTGTAATAATCGTAGATGGTTTAGGTACTCCTTCAAATAGTTCCATATATAGTGATGCATTTTGTATATAGAATTTGGTCGGACTTCTGTCAGTGGCAATAAAGAGAGGAACTCGTTGAATTTTGTTTTTGCAGTCGTACCGCTCGAATGCGTTTGCATATCCAATGATATGTAGATAGAGAGTTGTTTATTTTATTAGGCCTTTCATTGCCAGGAGGATGTGCTCAAAAACTCTCATGACCTATAAACACATTTATATGTACACCTGGACTATAATTTGAAAGTTCTATAACGTGAAGGGCAGCGCCAATCGAAAATTTCGACTCTGAATTACAGTGTCATGGTTAAAAACACTATTACTAGGTCAAATATAGAGCGCACACGGAGAATCGTGACTTATTTCATATGTCCGACTATCTTCGAACCTCGGCATTGTGGTACATTCTATTGTCTATGATGTTATGAGCCAAACGAGGTTGTTATAGTGATCAATAGTTTGTTGGCTGACGTTTCGGCGTCTTCGCATTCGTCAGAGCCTGAAAGAGTCACGCCAATTTATGGAAATATTCGTGCAAACCACTTCTCAGTCATGCTTCGAGTTCCAGGCCACTTGTGTGCCTCAGTGAAACCGACGGCTAACCTCCTTACACGTCCAACGGAGGGGTGATGTTTGCGTGACGACAGAACATGTCAGGACTTGGTAACAGTGTGAGGTTTCCTACCACAAGTCATACATATGACGGGTATTGTCATAGTCATAGTATGACTTCTGGTAGAAAGCCTCACACTGTTACCAAGTCCTGACGTGTTCGGTCGTCACGCAAACACCACCCGGCCATTGAACGTGTAAGGAGGTCAGTCGTCTGTTTCACCGGGGTATGTAAGGAGGTTAGCCGTCGGTTTCACTGGGGCACACGAGTGGTTTCAGTGCATGGCCTGGAACTCGAAACATGATTGAGAAGTGGTTTGCACGAATATTTCCATGAGTTGGCTTGACTCTTTCAGGCTCTGACGAAGGTGAAGACGCCGAAACGTCAGCCAATAAACTGCTGATTACTATAACAATCTCGTATGGCTCAGAACATCATAGACAATAGAATCGTGACTTGGTTTGTCTCTGTCTCCTGATATTAATAACTGTCTCTCTGATATTGAAGCGGCCTATTCAAACGGTGAGCATAAGGCAGCGCATTCCTAGGCGTGATCGATGCCTTCCGTTCTAGCATCTTTAAATGACATTTCTGGAATTTTTCGCAAAGTCTACAATCACTGGAGGCATCTACATAGCAACTGGATTTCAATCCTGAAATATGTAGACGGGGATTTTATTGTGGTTCAGACATTTGGATAGCGATGCGAGAATACGTTGGAACGTTTGAATAGCGATACTCATCAAGCGTTTGAATGCAGCACTCACGCTCGAAAAAAAAGTTTCTCTGCGTTTCCGCTAGTTTTAGAGGCAGCACGCACGGAAATTTCCGTGTTTTGGATTTCGCTGAATTTTGAGGTTTCCAGTGAAGGTGATACATAGCCAGTGAAGAAGCAGCGTGAAACACGACGGAAGACAGGAGAACCCTTTTCCATGCGTCCAAAGCACAGACGAGTTTTCCGCTGACGGCATGCGCACGCAACGCCTCGAAATCTTGTGGATGGTGCGCATTTTATACACTACACTGTACACCTTTTCATAAAGTATTGAAAGAGAAAGCACTTATCAATGAATGAATATCATGACACTGTTGAGAGACATCTATACTATACAGCGCTAGAACACGCGTAGCGTACCAGGTCAATAGCTTTAACTAGGGCGGTGGACCCAAAATGGCAATGCACGCATCCGTGTCCACGGCATTATCCCCGCAGGCAAGGCGGTTATTCTTTGGGTTCAACTTACCGTTGTGATTTTCTAGCAGCCGGCTTCACATTAAAGGCAGCACCCACGCTAATCTTCGTCTTTGAGATTTTGAGTGGTTTCGAACTTCAGGCATAGTCCCGACAATTCTGCAATGGAACCGCTGTCGGATACCGCGTCCTACTCGAGATATTACAAGTACAAGTCCCTTGCAATATTTCAACTTTGGGGCGCTGGTACGAGATGTCCTGCTTTTCAAATGTAGCATTGGAGCGACACTTGACACGGATCAGCTGTTTTTGCCTGCCGTCACACAGTTTTTCAATGAAAAAAGTCTTTTCCGCGCTCTTTTCTCCACAGTTCATCTACTATTCTGATTATGGTTGTCTGAGAACCTTCTTATTTTCATTTTCCAAGAGTTGCTGCCCTTTTTTCGGCTCATGTCATTCAGTTGTTCTCTTTTCTTGTAAATTAGGAATACTTCTTCTTCTCCTTTGCCCCATTTTTTTTTTATTTTTACTCCACAGACACATCTGTGCAACTTCCATTCTTCTGTTTCCCTATTTCTGTTTTCTTTTGTTCGAGAAAGCTGCAAAACCGGGTAAATACCCAAATTCGGCAAAAAATTACGTGACGACAGAGGCAGCCTTATCGACTTTTTTGTCAGATCGGTTTCACGCAACTCGGCCATTTTTGACCTAACTCAGCGAAATAAGGGCATTCAGAAATCGTTTTTCTGAAAGTTTTGACAAAATGACCGATATAGCCGTGCTCACCGATGTCGAAAACTTAAGATTGCGCCAAAATCTCAATGCTAAAAATTTATGTGGGTGCTGCCTTTAAGCAAATCGCCTCAAAAGTGAAGATTTCCGCGAGTGCTGCATTTAAAGCTGTCATCAAATAGAGTGTGTGTGCAAAAAGACCCAATCCAAATCCTGCACCTACTCGAGTAATTAAGTTCGGACGCATGTACAAAGGCGCCCACCATGCCCAACCTCAGAGTAGAAATTCACGAAAAAAAATCGATGTCGTTTTTGAGCGTGAATGCTCCCTCGTGAGCGTGAATGCTGTCTTTGAACAAAAGACTTCGGCGAAGAGCATCATGGCAACAATACTTCCTTGCAGCTAAACAATAGAAATTAGGTGAGTGATTCGCTTCCAACTGAACGCGACAGAGTTGCACTCTGAGAACAGCACAACTGAAACAGAACTCTGCATACTGTATGTAGGGGCTGCGAAGAAAAGGCTTATCACAGAGCGCGAGATTAACGGAGTAGTTTGCGAGGGACCAATTCCGCAATGAGTGTCACGATGGGAACAGAAGGATCCCTGTCGTGTGCACGAACAGGTCAATGTGTTCCCATGATACTGTCAAGTGGGCTGCCAACGTTGTGGCAGAGGGTCCACAGTGGTTCTAGGGCTAAACTTATTTCATTCCAAACTTGAGAAACTACGTTGCACCTTATATACTGTCACATCTTCGCGTTTTGCACTATTTCATATTATTTTATGACTGAGCCCTTCTTCACTTAGATTCTGTCTTTTTTGACTCAACATGCTAAGAGAAGCTTCATTCTTATACCCATTAAATAATCATAAAAAGAAGATGCCTTCGAACTTGTAGTGGTTTCCAAGTTTCTGGTCTTCCATAAGTATTTGCCCATGGATATCAAAAACAGTAACATAGCTTTCTGGGGCTCTTCCATCAATCTCCTCGGACTTCAAAGCTACGATAATTTCGTCGTTGGTGCCAGGAACAAAAGCAAAAGCAGAAAAGCCACGCTCTGGGTGATCCAGTGGGCCCACACGGACAATATCGAAGGTGTTGAACCTCTCATCAGCAGTGATCAGCAGGTTCGTCCCTCTTGAATTTAACAAGCATGAAAAGTAAAATAGCTCCAAAAATTTCTATAATTCCTCACTTTCTCTCGTCTGCTTTCTCGTCATACATAGTGGTCGAAGCTTTTCTTGGAAGAAAGAACCACCTGTTGTGGATGTCCGACCATTGTACAGCTTCGTGAGTCATATACCCCGGAGCTTTGATGCCGGCATACTCACGGACTTTTACGTAGGCATCCTTCCAATTGACACTTCGTACCTTAACAACCAAGCAATGAAGACAACGTTTAATTTCAACCGTTATCGTTAACACATTCACGACCTTACGCTTTTGGCATGGTGTGTCACGTGGGACACACGCGCTTTTGCACAAGTAGGACCCGTGCTCAACCGCTTGAGCACGTGATCCCACGTGGTAGGAATTTTTCCACTGCTGCATACTACTCCGAAAATGCGCGAATTTGAGACAAACCAAAACGCGGATATGCACGAACTTGAGGCTGAGTCAAGAAGTACACCTGCATAAGAGGTAGTAAGTAAGTAGGTGAATCTTCATTTAAATTGTTCTTTTACCTGTCCGTTTCAACCACGCATTAAAGAAGTACGAGAGGATATCTGCTCTGCCCATCGCGTGTATAGATCGCTTGAACATTAGTTAGTATACCACTGTATAGGAGTTTGCTCGTTAAGATTGCTTCACAAAAATATAACTGTAAAAAAGGCGTGCTCACCCGGTTGAGCACGCGGTCCCACACGTCGCACCATGCGTGCTCAACCGGTTGAGCACATTGTCGCGAATGTGTTAAAAGCGCCGATGAATAAGCAGCAGTCCACCTCTCCTCTCCTGGAAATCACTTTAATCCACATCTGGTCTTCGCTAAAAACGACTCCCTTGTCATCTCTATACTCCTGAAACTTTGTGTTAGAGAGATTCTTAGGCTAGATAACAACCATAGAAACATTCAGTGAATAAACACACCACTCCATGCCCACCGGCATAAAGAAAGGATCTTTTAATAGTCAACCACTCCGTCTTCATACCTTTTGTTGTATTTCCAGGACCGGCATTGAGAATCACCCAAGGCAGTGCCTGAACAACTATCAATGTGAAAGGATCCCTACATATCTCCTAGACTACCTTCACCTTGTCATTTTTTATCTCAAACAAAATTCCAGTCTTGTCGTCCGGTGAAAGGATGTGACCGTTATATTCTGTTATGTCTGATAACTCCATTCCACGCCCTTTGTAGCTGAAACCCCTGAAGACTCGATAACATGAGGATATGTAGTGGGACCAACAACAAAACTCACAAAGAAGACGTACGACATGATGTCCCGATCGGAGCTGAGGTCCCAGTCCATTTGTGCGGTTTTCTTGTCATTGCTCAAATTGAGAGTTCCTTTTCTCGTTATTGCTCGGAACTGCCAGTCAGGGGCCCTCGCGGCAACGTCCATGTCAGTGATAGCGAGAATATCATATTTTGTTGAACCATTTTCTTCTATTGTTATGTGGTGTTGCTTTGTACCCGACTAAATGGTGCGAGATATCATTGAATAGATATAATAAGTCAGATAAAACTCTTAGAACGTTCTCACAAAGGCGTATATCCCTATGTAAAATTTCAAGGACTAGCCAGCTATGCATTTTTTGAATTTCGTTTATGGCATCACTCTTGCAATGCGCGCATTCAGGAGTAGAGTTAAAGGCAGCACCCACGGAAAATTTCCTCGTGAACCTTCCGAAAGTTTTGAAAAACTCAGGACTTGGGGATTATATTCACCAAACAAGCCGCACTGGAAGTGTCCTTTTACCTACTCACAATAGGATCGCCTAGGATTAGACGGACTTATTTATCAGCTGATTGTACGTGTTTTCCCTGTTTCGTTTTCGCAGTTAGAGCACCAAAATCCTTCTAGGGCGTGGAAGGTATCGACTACCAGCTGATCTCCTTGTCAAACGTCACCTTTCTCGAAGAAATTCCCTCGTTATGCCTCCGGAATTATGTAGTTTTCTCTCATCTTTTCAATTTTTTTGTTCTGGTAGCTGCGGTCGTATCCAGTAGATTTCTGCAGTAATTATGGTTGTTACAGTATTGTTAGCACTAGTTTCTGGCGGATTTTCAATTTTGTCTCATTTCTTCTCTCCTGGGGATTTCTACAATGTCTTGATTCTCAGATGACATCTTTTTTAATTGTTACTAATTTTCCAATAATTATTTTTTTCGCTGCGGTATAGAGAGGGCTGCATTTCATGAGAAATAGCTGATTCCGCAAAGAATCGCCTGGCGAAAAAGACGGTTTTATCGATCTTTTGATACCTGGTCTCATCCATGGCTCGCGAAACTCGGCCATATCTGTTGAACGCTACCTGATTATGGAGCTTCAAGAACAGTTTTTCCAATGCTAAGGTGAAGTTTTGTGCTCAAGAAAGTGTTAAGCACCTTCGATACCTACGAAATATGCTCAGATCCTGAAGTCGAAAATTTTCGTGGGTGCTGCCTTTAAGAGTGTGAACGTGCTTCCTAGAGGTCAGATCACAACGATGTAGGCAGTAATAGTATGTGTGTGAAACTGGGATTGTATATCACTCTTCCCCTGAAATCGTCGATCAGCTTTTTTTCCAATGAAGTGAAGTGAAATGGGTACCGGTCTTTTTATTCAACGTGCTAAAGGTGACTGTGTTACGCATTTTTGACGGGAATTTCGATATGTCTAGTGAATTTGCGCTCGATGATCAGTAAGAACATGACCATTAGAGTCCTTTAACTTGTAAGTCACGAAACTGCCAAGTATTCTGGAATGCCTTTTTCAGTTAAAAAAACTCCATATATTGCGAAAGATCTGGGGCAATGGCACATCCGAGTAAGGCCAAGAATGCCATCTAGGTGCTAATTAAAACAGATTATAGAGCATACCTTGTCATCATGTCTTCGTGCTCGAGATATATCATTAGACCATCCTTTAGAACCTGAATTCAGAGCTGTTGTAGGCTCAATAAATGAAAATTAGCAGTCGCCGCAAAATGCTCTACAAAATTCCACTACTCAGTGCGCGTCAAAACGTTATGTCCACCCTAGAAATTCGTCGTTTTGGACAAAGACCAAAATTTTCCAAGAAATTGCAACTGCTATCGTTTTCGACATGCTTTAAGACCCGGGGAGCGTTTGGCAGGTCCTTTCTAAGCGATTCTCTAATTTTTATTCATTTTAAATGAAAATACGGCGGTTCAAAACTTTACGTCCATCCTTGAACGATGTCGATTACGGAGAACAGGAATTGCGGAGCAACAGGCACATATGTAGTACGGGCTGATGCTATAGTGCTCAAGAAGACCGTAGGAAATCTTATGGAGCGTTCAAAATCAAAATGAATGAGTATGAGTGAAGACATGAGCACAGCAAGACCCCAAGAGCAAGACCGTGAACTTCGACAACTTTTTTCCGAGATACGAAATTACATCTCAACCGACTTCACAAGTCAATAGTGACTCCCAGCGACTAGTATATTTCATAAAATTACCAACCTTTCTGCTCAGCAAAGGCGATTGCAGCGAAGACTATCTAAACAGGACATTTTGGAACCTTTACACCAACCGTGACCTAATAATAGAAGAGTTCTTGCGCGCTCCCAAAAGTAATAAATTATTGTGACGAATAAACGAACCGCAGTGAAAGCGACGAGGTGCCCCATATTAAAGGGAAATTTCAAGCAGCCTGCTTTCAACAGTGAACGAGCTACTGTCTCTCTATTCAGGAATTATTTGTGTTTTTTTTTATTCATTTGAGGCTGAAATCGCTATCATGTGCACTCAGCTGTAGATAATTATTGTTCTATTCGAGAAGGAAGCGAGGGAATAACGCTTACGGGCTAAAATACTGAGAGGCACCTCTCATTTGTCCAAGAAGTATGCACTTAAAAACTAGTATGCTTAGGAAGAACAACAAAATTAAGCCTACACATGTACTTAACACCATTATGTTTATGAGGATGAACTACGGTTCATTTATCCTAGGTATGTATAAGTACAAGGTAATAAAATATCCTAATTGCAGGTGTGGGGGACATAACAGAAAGACACATCTTGTATGTAGTTTCATGTACATATAGTTTTGAATTATGTATGTTACTGTGTGGTTATAGTCGTAGTGCATTATCTCAGCGAAGAATGGAGTTTTTCCCTGATCTTGTTCTGTCCAAAAGTACAAATTGGACATCTTTAACTCCCATACGCAGGAAGATTCAACTGTCGAGGCTCCCACCGGTCAGTACAACCCGACGCAATGGGCCCCCTGTATTCCTGCAACAAACTGGTACTAATATTTTTCTCCATATAAAAAGAAAGATATTTGCGCTGTTGAAGGAGTTCAAAACAGCTTCAGAAGAAAACTAATGCTAAGATCCCATCGCCTGCCGTATTCTGAGATTTCCAGCGTATTGAGCGCAACAGAGTTTTCGGTCTGAAAACACCAGAATAGAGGAGGAAAAGAAATGACCCGATAATGTCGTACAAACTATTCAAAGGACTTTTACGGTTTCACCTTCTGATTTTTTCCACATAATTCAATCCAAAACAAGGGGAGCTCGTTTTAAAATTTCCATCACTACAGCCAGGTCTCAAGTCAGATCGAAGTTTTTCACGAATAGGATCTGCTCTAGTGCTTCACGTGCTAATGTTTTTTCCCTTGAAGCTAAATCAATTTCGGAAGCGAGTTATGCAGCTTGTTCTCGTTCTATAGTTTTTATTTGTGTTTCGTTTCATCTTATGCACGTAATCCACATGCCCAATAAAGAAAGAAAAGGAAACAACAACATCTGAGCCATGCTCACCATCTCGCTCTTTATAGCGGTACGGCGGATTATTATGGGCTGTAGAGGGCTCGAAAATTAAGGTTCCCATCAGGTGTGATTGCATGAGACCCTCCCAGAAGATTTTAACAGGGATCAGGTCATCAGTTTTCATCTCTGACCCCATCCATTCTAGGAGTAGACTATGTGGTAGAGCTAAGTGTTACATGAGGTTCCTTCAGTTAATACCACAATTAAGCTGTGCATTCAAAACGAATTATCCAGCGCTTAAGAAGATGTCAAAGCGTAATCATTCATAAATAGCAAGATACTGTTAGAGAAACGCACTGACAGACTGTGAGAACTTCCTGAATGATGATACTCTGATAGCTTTTGGAAGTTTCAACTTTTATTTTTCAACACTGGCAGTCTATTGTGGAACTGACAGCGGCAGGATGCTCTGGAACTGTGTAAACATGATCGATGCAGCAAAGGCACATAAAAAATAAAACAATTGACAACGACAGGTGCGATGACTTGCTTCTGTGTTCCGAAACATCTCACGCTCTGGACCAATCCAAAATAGGCTTGCTACTAGCTCAAGTTTTGGTAGAACACCTGACGGGTGCTCTGAGGTGTATTAAATTTTTACTACATTGAGAACTCATTCTTATATGTATTGAATCGAAATTAGATCAGTTATCCCTCAAGTAATGGAAAAGTCGATGCCTGTAAAGGGAAAGTCGATGCCTGTTGTATTATAGACTCCCTGCAACAAGTTCCTTATAATTCATGGAGAATTACAATTGCTGAGTTAATAGATACCACACAGGGAAGATTCGTGCTTCGATATTAGATTGTCTTCTTATAACAGTTCCATAATTCAACAGAAAACTACGTTGCCGTTGACAACATCGACCATGGACATCCCTAATTAATTGAACGGCACCTTGTTGTTCAATTAGCAACACTATAGCATTAGATACACAGTGCATGTGTGATCCCTAGCGATTCTTGGATACACGCCTATACAAGGAAAATTATGCAGAGCCTTCACTGTCAATATGATCGCAATATACATAGGCATGGAATTAAATGCGTTGTTGGGATACAAGTATAATATTAGATTGTTGCGAAAATAATTGCCGTTTCACGGTATGCTTGAAAAAAAATTTTTTCTTGCCCAATTCAACAACTTCAAGCCAATTTGTGCCAGCTCCTGGTAGGGTTTGTTCTGCTCTTTCAGATGCTTCTTCAATAATCTCGCTAGCTCTTCCCTGGACTTTTTTATAGGGTCGCGAAAAATGGTGAGCCGACGCGATTTTCGAGTGATCATGTTGTACGAGTTCAAAATCAGCCATTCTGCAGCGGAAGCAGCCCGTAATATGTCACTTGTTTTTGGCACGGACTCTCCTTCCGAAAGGACAGTGAGGTGCTGGTTCGCAAAATTCTCTTCCGGCGATTTGGATCTCGAAGATAAACCCGGTCGTGGTCGAAGGATGTCGCTGGACGATCAAGCACTGAGAGCAGCGGTGGAAACGAAACCCGATACTACTATTCGTACGTTGGCGGCAGGCCTGGGGGTTCACTATGCTACAGTTTCAAAACATTTGGCCTCCATTGGCTTGGTGAGAAAAATGCAAAAGTGGACATCCCATGGTCTGACCGCTGACCAGCAATCCACCCGCTACGAGATCTGTTCTAACCTCCTCGTTCGCCAGAAAAAC
>JARK01001341.1:626936-643302 GCA_000688135.1 Ancylostoma ceylanicum | reverse complement strand
CTCGGACGGTCCGAGTGTCTGAGCGGGAAGGAGCGCTCCAGCAAAGCGGTCCTGCCACGCTGCCCGGCTCGTTTCGCGTTTTGACAGGGGGTGACATGATTTTAACCGGCCGAAAGGTTAGAGGAGGGTTAAGACCTGTTAGAAGACATGTGATACTTGTTTAAACATGTCAAAACCAAAGGATGACCCAAGGAAACGGTGTTGTGGTGGTGGCGTCGATCAGTTGCGAAGTGATGTGAGGGAGCCTACACTTAATCAGGGCGACCATGAGTATACACTGTTGTCATTGTCATGAACAGTCCTTATAGTTCAGGCGTTGTTCCGTTCCTGAGCGATGGGCTGCTGAATCCGGCTTCCCTTTCCCCCAGTCCGTCGTCAAACTATCTACGCATCCCCGATCTCTCGCTCTGTCTGTCTTATTGGTTTTGAGCATTATTTTCCATATGATAATTTGAGTGTATAACTATTCCGTTTTCTGATTTCATCATTAGCAAAGAGCGCTGCAAAGTGTAAGGCTTGATGGTCCTCATAGACCTATGTAAAAATGACCCCCTTTTGAGTTTGTGGACGCATTAAGAGTTGATTCTGATCAATAACGCAACTCGTTTCTAATTGGAGTTTACTCAAAATTCATGCTATCACGCTTTTGCATTGCTCCAAAAAATGAAATCCAACGCTCCCTAGTTACTGATACCGTTTTGGAGTATTCTGAAAATCGAACACAACTGCTACGACATTTGGGACGCCCAAATACCATTCCGCGCTGCTATTTTCATTTTGGATTATGTAGGATAATCCTTGCTTGGTTTTGTGCACATATGGTCTGGTAGCCAACAGAAGCTGCATTTATAGCACACCGGAGTCCGATCCTGTCGGATAACAAATGATACGTATCGATCCACGTCGGAGTCCGACACGCCGACGCACTATGAATAACGCTAGAGGGCCCATTATCTGACATTGTCCGCAACTACGACCACACTTGTTTCCAGCGATGGGAGAACGCTACGGAATCCCCTTTGAAGGAGATAGATGCAGCACGCCAAAATTGAAGAAATCACCCCAAATTCACATCAAAACCTAGTGAAGTAGGCTTAGAAATCAAGCGGACGTAATTGCGGACAAAGTCGGATCATGCGCCCTGTGTACAGTCTGGTAGCATACGGGGCATTCGCCGTGGAGTGGAAGTTGCGTCGCATATACGCGCGCGAGCTGATCCATTCCAACCCTGCCAAAAACGAATCCCACGTAGCCTTTCAACCAATGATAGAACGGTTGGAATGGATCAGCTCGCGCGCGTATATGCGACGCAACTTCTACTCCAGGGCGAATCCCCTGTACACAGGGCGCATGATCCGACTTTGTCCGCAATTACGTCCGCTTGATTTCTAAGCTTACTTCACTAGGTTTTGATGTGAATTTGGCGTCATTCCTTCCATATTGGCGTGCTGCATCTATCTCCTTCAAAAGGGATTCTGTGGCGTTCTCCTATCGCTGGAAACAAGTGTGATCGTAGTTGCTGACAATGTCAGGTCATGGGCCCTCTGTGGGCTATCAGACCATACAGTGTATCCGAAAGGACGAGTCCGCCCAAGCGGTCCACGTCGCAGCCGGATCATTGGTTGATATCATAGAGATAATGATGAAGCGTGATATGCAGACTAGAGATGATGACGTGGATTGCTGGCAAGCGTGGGCGGCTCTGTATCCCCGACCGCGTGGGCGGACTCGTCGTTTCGGATGCACTGTATGCTACCAGACTGTATATGTTGACGTATGTAATATGATTACATCATCACAGTATTGTTTCCTTTTGTTTTTGTGTTCCACGGGCAACATTTTTTAGACTAATTTTTGTTTGGTTTCTTTCTTTACTCTTCTGTAGCATTATTTTTAAGATTATAATCGTATTGTTTCTCATAATAAAGTGAGAAAATTGTGGAATTTCATTGTGGATGTGCAATAAATGTGTTAACATTTCAATTTACGGCTCTTTGGCAGTGTCCGGCTACGTTACAATTATGTTTCGAGCCGGTTTTTGGACCTGAAGCTGGTCCAGGGCCGAATGCCTCTTCTTGTTCGTAGCGGTTGAACCGCAGCCCGAATAGGCCACGTTCCCCCACGGTACCAGGTAGTGGGGGGTAACATCATGAAAAATTTGCTTTGAACCGCAAATACAACTGCGGTTCAACTGTGTTTCTCCTGGGGTTCAACCACCCGAGTGTCTGAGTTATTACAATGAAGTAAATAAGGGGATCAGATGACGTCGAAAAGTTTCACGGCGCCAATGATGAACAGGGCCGCCTTTCGATGTATCGCAAGATGGCGACGCAGCGATGGAGGAAGTATTTCGAGAAGATCTCGACGGAAGAATTTGTCCATTCTCCTGTTCCGGAGGTCCCGCCTGCTTCCAAGCCGGTGCAGCCGATCACATTTGAGGAGGTTATGTTTATACTGGAGCGAATGAAACCAGGCAAAGCGACTGGTCCAGGTGATATGACCGCGGAGGTGTGAAGATCACAGTGTTGGAGCTCCGCTGACTGGTTAACGAAATCGTTAAACCTGGTCATAACGGAGAAGAAGGTGCCTGTGGACTGGCAGCGAAGCACCACCATCCCAATTTGAAAGGGAAAAGGTAGCTCGGCTGAATGTGCGAACTATAGACCAATCCATTTGTTGTCGCATACCATGAAGATCTTCGAATGTATCAATGATCGCCGGGCTTGCGAAATTGGTCAACTATTTCCCAACCAGTGCGGCTTTGTACCAGGGTGCGGCACCACCGATGCCATCCTCGCTGCCCGTCTCCTGATCGAGAGGCATCATGAGAAGAAAAGGCAGTTGGACTTGGCCTTCCTAGATCTAGAGAAGGCCTTCGATCGTGTCCCACACGAAGAAATCTGGCACCCTTACAAAGGCCTTCAGAGACCAGCGCCATGGACGCTGCTGTATGCTGAGTAATGCTAGCATCTGAAGACAAGGCTGAACTTGAACGGCAGACACAAGCGTGAAGTGACCAGCTGGCACGACTCCGCCTTCGCCTCATTATCAAGAAGACCCAATATCTGACGACCGATGAACATGAGTCCGGCACTATCAAAGTTAGAAGCATCTTCCGCGAACCGCTACGTTCAAATACCACGGTTTAGTGGTTTCATCAGACGGCAGTTTCGCTTATGAGATCATCGCATGCGTCAACGCTGCGTGGCTGAAGGGGCGATCACTGACCAGCGTGCTGTGCGACAAGAACATCCCAGATCGCCTCTTGTCGGAGATCTATCAAACCGAGTTACGTTGTGTCGCACTCTATGGTGCCGAATGTTAGCCTGTCGCCAAGGAAATGGAACACCGAATTAGCGTCATGGATATGAGAATGCTGTGGTGTATGGGTGGCACTACACAACTAGATCGCATTTGCAACCAGAACATGCGAGTGCGAGTTGGAGTTGCTGCGATAGCCAACAAACTCCGCGAGGCGCGTGTGCGATGGTTTGGTCACGTTCTTCGTGCCAAAGGTGATAAAATCTGCAAGATTGGCTTCGATCTGGAAGTGCCAGAGAAGGGGCCAAAAGGACGACCGAAAAAACGATGACTTGACAGTCTGCACGTCAATCTCAAGCTGGCTAGGATTCATCCCGACCAGGCGGAGGGCGCGCATCTTGGCTCGATCAGAAAAGGGGCGTGGCTGACGATGCCACGCGAATAGATATTGTCGTGGTCACCGCTTTCCCAACGTCTGCGGCTGCAGACAACCGACACGGCGCCACGCGGCCGCCGTGCAACACCGCCGCGAAGCTGTTGCGTGGCGGCGGCTTATCGATCGATTTCTTCCTTCAGCCCATGTTCTCGGCTTTTTTGTTCATTTCAGTCAGGATTTTCACGTTTGCCACCCATTCCTTTGAGTTTTTCCTCCAATACAGTCGAGAGAAGATTTCCGAATCTCTTGTCCGATCTTATCCTGAACTGTTTCAGGTTGTTCGAGCTGTTTTTCATTATCTGTTTCGCAATGTGCTATTTTATGGGCCCCCAGGAACGGGGGTGCGGGAACTTAGTCACCCGTATCATCTGAAACAACGAACTTAAAGAACTGGGTGGCAAACGTGAAAATCCTTGCGGAAATGAAAAAAAAGCTGAAGATGCGGCCTGAAAGAAGAAACCGATCGATAAGCCGGCGCCACGCAGCAGCCTCGCGGCGGTATTGCACGGCGGCCGCGTGGCGCCGTGTTCAGCTGTCCGCTTTGGCTGACGTTTGTATCGCGGTGACCACGACAATACGCTCTGCGCCGCCGCTAAGTGACAACCGAGCGGGCTCACCCAGAATGAAGAAATACTAAGACTTAGTCCTTAGAATCTCACCCAATTTTCCCATAGCGAGTCAATTGTTGTGCTGATCACGAAATTGATGTCCATTTTGTCATATGCTGTCAGTTTCGTCCAGTTGCAGGCGTAGTTTTCTGTGTTCAGCGTGTGTAATAACCCCACTGCACTACTTTTTGAAAATTTTAACTAATTTTTGAAAAGTTTCGCGAAATCTCTGACAGTATATGTGGTTCCAATTCAAGAGGAATTTTTTTCCTTTTTTTAACTTAGTGAAATTTTCGAATTTTCTTCTTCGAACGAACCTTTTAAGTGAAAACTCTATTCAAAACGCTGGGTAGCGTTAATTCATCGTTACTTATGAGTAGAAGCGGTCGACACGCGCAGTTGTCACATTCTTTTTCATGAGTCTGCGTAGCTGTCAGCAGAAGCAGCGTAACACCTGTACGGCCATAGGGCACCATGGGCCACGCCCTTTTTCCGACTGCTCAGACATTCAGGCGTTTGGAGCGCAGGTGAACCCGCCCAGTTTCAGCCGAGCTTCCAGCAGGTAGTCCTGGCTGGGGGTGTACTTGCTGAAGGTGAGCAGCAAAACCTGCTGTGAGTGCGCATACACACACACACTCAAGAAAGAAAAGCTCGGCAAAAAATGTGTTATAAAGAGGAGTCAACTGATATATGCTTTTCGAATGTTTCGAAATTCAGGTATGGGAGCTCATCGATCTTCTGCTCCCTGACGATACCAACGGATGTCCTCCTCTTCATGACACTATGTGGAATTCCGTTGGAACACCTCTTACTGAACTCCAATTGATATATCTGTCTGGAGAACATGATCTTGTAAAACTCGAACACAAACAATCATATGTGCTTGTTGGTTTAACCGGAGGCATTGCTGTTATCGCCCTTGCCATGAGTATTTTCTGGGGTTTGAACGGGTCAGCATTTGCCAACTGATCAATTCTATGTAGAGGAGATTGGAAATTGCTTCGTGATCTCTCTTGTTTTCTTACGTTTACCTCGTTTACCTCCATCGTAATTACTACTAGTGAACCATCTAAGAAGTGTTTGTTACAAACAATCTGTTGTAGTACATCACTATAGAGTAAAACTCATCTGTTTGTGTGTTTGTTGGTTATCGCTTATATCTCACGATCCAACCGACAAACACACATGAATCCTATACCATTCGACTCAGAATTGTGCCCCGCAGTACAACGTCAGGATCTTTTCCCGTTTTTCCAGAAATTGGTTCTATCGATTTTTGGCCCCCTATCCCCATCACTATAGAGTAAGAGGGTATTTATGGTTGACGCGCGTCAAATTTAACGCGACGATACACAATGCAAAAGAGGGAGGAGAAGAGAATTCCTAGTGGGGCGCGAATGCTCCTGGTTTTGTCGTCGCGACAACCGCGCGAATGAAATGCGTTTCCATTTCCGCCGCATCGAGACAACGCGAAAAAATCGAGATATTAAAGGCCGACGCGTCAAATTTGACGCGCGTCAACCATAAATACCCTCTAAAACTCATCCGTTGGTGTGTTTGTTGGTTATCGCTTATATCTCACGATCCAACCGACAAACACACATGAAACCTATACCGTTCGACTCAGAATTGTGCAACGCAGTGCAACGTCTGGGTCTTTTCCCGTTTTTCCAGAAATCGGTTTTATCGATTTTTGGCCCCCTATCCCCATCACCATAGAGTAAAACTCATCTGTTTGTGTGTTTGTTGGTTATCGCTTATATCTCACGATCCAACCGACAAACACCGCTCATCCGCGCAGAGCGCAGCTTCGCCGCGCTTCGCGTAGACCACAATGATTTTTGGCACTGCGGGGCACAATTCTGACCCGAATGGTATAGGTTTCATGTGCGAATGTCTATGAATCGTCTACCACAGAAAAAAGCGGATGTTTATTTATTGTTTATTCATTAACTTATTGGAATATAAGTTGCTATTAGTGGTAAACTCTCAGAGTTCTGTCTGGAGTCATTTTAGCGTTTTCGAAAGGGTTAAACGCGAAGTTGAAGTTTCTATGCGGAAGCGATTACGAACACACAATTTGATTACATCCCTACAAGTGCTCCAACTCGCCTTCGGTGAGCCTGTCGGTTTCATCCGCTCTGTTGAAAATTATTGGTATGTCAGTACCGAAGTCCCGCGAAGCGGGCAAGTGCGAGACTCGCCGGAGGCGAGTTGGAGCACTTGTTGGAAGTTTACCGCCTTCCCATACGGTTAATTGTACTGTTTTTATTGTTGTGATAACTCTCGAATAGAATGGTTCAGCGACTGCAGTGAGCCGTGGGCTGTAAGTGATATGTTGATCACTTCTGTTCCAATGAGTCGAAAAGCATAAAGGTCCCCAATTTTACGCCATTTACTTTGGAAAATTATTTCTATGTCAAGTAAGCTTCGATAAGGCAGCTCGAATTATAATTAGAGTGCAAGGTCAAAAACACAGGAAACCATGTCCTAACCAGGCCACTCTTGTTTAATTGGGCCTCTTTAGCGGAGAAAGTGGCGAAATTGGAGTGGAAAATGGGTGGGGCACTGCAAGGTTCTCCAGTTTCTGGTTTTTCTTTGAACGTTTTCGCAAATTTCCAAACTCAAGTGGTAGCTGTGACTATCATTCCAGGCTGAGCCATTTCGAACTGCAGCAGACTTGTGACTTAAAGTCATCCAAAGCGTGGTTGCTCCTAAACACTCTCTGGACGCGGAGTGGATCAGCGAGGTCCTGAGGAATATTTGACAAAACTCTCCTAGATTAAGCATGCGATGTTGCTGGCCTTAGCGCTCGCCAAACGGCTCCATAGCAACTCAAAACAGAAGATCTGAAAGAAGTCTCCACAAATTCGAGGCATGGCTGGAGCAGCAGTGCTCCTGCTGACCTTGTGTGCCCTTTGAGGAGTACCGTAGGAAATATACTCCAATATCATGCAAGTCACACATCTCCTTCAATTGAATTTCCTTATTAAAAGGACCAGTCCGGCCGTCCGGCTAACGCCGCACTTCCAGACCTTTCCTTATGCACACTTCACTCTCACGACTTCACCTCGCATCCATCCTAGTACAATCATGGTCATGCAAAATTTCGCTCCGTTTTCTCTAAATGCCCTCCCCCTATAAAAAAATGGACTGATCAAAGAGAACTACTTGCGTCTGTCGGAGCAATTTTATCATTCTCTCGAGTGAAATAGCTAATCGTAGCTATATGCAACCGATCCAGTCTTGAATAAACACGGGGAATGGTTTAACATTCTTTGTTTGTTGTGAGTGAGCCATTGATAACAATCAACTTGAACATATGAAAAGGTCGATGCGGTGTGTTCAGACACAAATGTGGGTAGAACACGTAGGAGGGGATAATAAATGATAATAAATGAGTGATGATAAGATAGACCTAAGTAAGACCATTTACTCGCTACTTTGCACCGGCGTACCTTTTCTCCATCTGTCGACTCGTTCGCTCGCGACACACACACACATACATATACACACGAGAGAATATACCCGCTATTATAAGTCATGATTTTTGAAAGTTCTTAGACATGACTTTCCGGCCAACCTAATAAATATGTTTATTATGAGAAGAATGCAGAAGAGATGGTTTCGCACAAACAAAATCAATGAAATCAGTAATAACAGCGAAGAAATAAAAACAGCAAAAGCAGCCTCTGTAAATACACATAACATGAGGATGTAGCGAAAAAGGAAGTATCGATTCTGTATAAACAAAGCGCTTGAAGTCAATATTTTACGGCAATGAAGATATCGGCCTTGAGGCATGATTTCTTCAAATATAAACAAACTCTGCCTACATTTCCAGGAAAGAAACACGAAAAGATGAAGCAAACAAAACCGATATTTTACTGTCATCACTCAAACAATATCACAGTATGAAGAATCCGTAAATGTATTGCAAATAGTTCTAAAGTGCTCGGAAAAACCTCTATCTTTTTAAAAATAAAACGCAAAATTCCACGCTGCACCATCTACACCTCAAGCACATTCATTAACTTCGTCTCTAGTGCGGATAACTGCTCCACGTTTCCAGTGCGGAGATCCTCGAATGCATCCTTGAGAAACACTGAATAGATTTCCATATTGTCCAGGAAATAAACGTGCGCACTTCCAAGCATCACAATCAACGAATATCTTTGAGGTTATACTAACGAGAAAAAGATACTAGGGTTCCGTGACTTCTAAAATGTGATATATACGCATTTCATATGGAGTCATGTACATAAATGGGCAATATCTGCCTAACATTGAGTGGATTTTCTCTTTTGGTTGCACTGCTTCAGTGGATGATTTGTATAAAGCCTTTCGCGGAATCCTGCAAGATGGTATCGATAAGTTTGTGCCCTTACGCGAAATTCGAGATAAACAGATAAGGCTTTCCAAAAACATAACAGAAAGCTACGTCAGCGAAACGCCTTATTGGAAACGGCTGTATTGAAGAATACTTATACTGTCTGGGTCCTCTGTAAGTTACACAACACATGCCTTGAAAAACTTCTGCATTGATATAATTCGTTCGTTGAGAAGAAAATTAGCGAATGAAAAAGGCTTCGAAGCTTTTCCGTACATTAGCGCTAAATTTTCAAATGGAGAGAAACTAAACAGCCTTGTAAATGACGATAGCGCACTGATTCATCGTGATGAAGACAGAGCTGAGTTACTAACGAAATATTTTCAAGAGGTCTGCAATGTCCCCCCGCGAAACCGAAGACAGTACATCCGTCTCTCTATACACACAAATGGGGCCAAGTCTTTGGTTTTACGAAGAAATCCTTGAAATTCTTTCCAATTGCTCGGACTCTTTACCACTTACAACAGCAGCGGCATGTTGATTAAGGGCAAGATCCGGGCAAAATTTCGTCCCATGGTTTTTTTTTTGAATTCGTCGCCCACGGCGTTTTGGACGCGAGCAATCGAAAAAAAACCTGAAAA
Source organism: Ancylostoma ceylanicum (assembly GCA_000688135.1). Lineage (NCBI taxonomy): Eukaryota > Metazoa > Nematoda > Chromadorea > Rhabditida > Ancylostomatidae > Ancylostoma > Ancylostoma ceylanicum. Next base: position 634,026 of record JARK01001341.1, on the reverse strand, counting down.
AAGCCCCACAACGAACGGTTTCCATTGACCAGTTCTTGCACGTTTGCAGCGACCGTGCTTTCAAATAACGTTATACGGCGCGCCCACCTATTGTCTATTGTGACGTACTGGGGAAAAATTCATTTTCAAACGACTGTATGATCCGTCTGATAAGGATGGCTTCAAGAAGAGTTCTTTAAGGTGTCTGTACCCATGCGCACCATCCATCTTTGCGATTGCGATTTATTATGCACGCGAGCACCATTTGTGGACTGGAGCATGTTTTCCTACGGCAACCGTAATCCTCGAACATTTGGTCCCACACCTTGCAATAGAGCTTACGTCAATCTCTCAAACTTGAAGTAGGTGATGCACACATTGTTTGGTCTCCAAGAAACAAAAAACTTGGGTGAGCAAGATTTTGACCGGACCTTGCCTTTAAAAACGATGCGATTCAAGAAGATTCACGTTTTTTGCGTCGCCTTCGCACAAATTCGTCGATTGAGAAGTGACAGAAACAAGAAGCAAACCATTCGAATCAGCCAGTACTTTACTTTCGAAACACTTGCTATTGCTTCCCGAAAAGTTTGACAATTACGATCCAGATTCAGCAATTACCCTAATTACACCTCCGCACGGCACATAGGTAAAGAGATAGGGGGCCGTGACGATTAACAGCTCTATTTACTGCCATCCATACGCTCAGATTAGGGCATTTTATAAAAATCGCACTTTCTTGCGCTATTTCGGAGCGATTTGACTCTAGCAGGTCATAGAAGCCAAAATGACACCGAGCTCGAACAGTGAATTTCTCCAAATTCAATTCGTGTTAGTGATGGCTTTCCTACACTTTCGCTGATCTCCATGTAAGCTTGATTTCCACAGTGGCTCCGTTTTCGCCATCATGAACTCGATCAACGATTGTCATATTTTTCAATATCGAGCTGTCGTGAAGCCTCATGTGGTGTTATCTTCTTTATCAGTGTTTGATGAGAGCTTCTGTGTTAGTGCTTTATTCCAGTAAGCTTTCGGCGCTTAGCGCCTTCGTCAGACCTTAATACATTCACACAATACACATTACAATACGAGTTAACAATTGTTGACATGTATGACCAACCGAGTGAGAGTGAGTGAGGAGCAGATGTGAACGTACAACAAATGACCAGAACATCAGATGTTATCTAGAGATACTGTACCGATACGAAACACTATTGCTACTCCTAGGATGTTTAAGCGGTCGTTGTCAAGCAATTAGTTTTAACGCCTCAACAAGCTCCTCTTTATTGTTAATCTCCGGCTGGTACCGTTTTATTTCCCGAGCCTCCATGATCTTCCTGTGGAGGAGGTTTTCAAGGTGACGGTGTAACACTAGAACTTCGAAGTCTGGGACGGGATCTTGTGTATGTACCGTCGTACGGTGCCGGGAAAAGCTGTTGTTGGGGTAGGCTTGTGGGCGGACGAGTGCTCGACGGTGTTCATCCAACCGCTTTCTCAGTGGTCGACCGCTTTCTCCAATGTATCGCTGACCGCATCCTCTACACTTTATTAGATACACCGTGCCACGCAAGTGACATATCTTCTGGTCGGTGCAGTAGTGGCATCCCTCTTCGTCGCATCCGTTCTCGTACAAACGTGATGATGTTAGTATCTCTTTGAGTGTGGGTGGGGGTTTGAATATCAGGCGCACTGGAAGTCGTGACCTCTTCACTATCGAGTTAACGCGTCTTGCATGGTGTTCATTAAGGTACGGCAATACCAGCGCGATGCCATCTGGAGTCGAATATGGTCTCCACGTTGTTACTTCCCCACTGTTATAGCCATTATCAAAGAGAATACGTTTGATCGTCTCATCGTCTTCTGAAATGCTCGCTGCAATCCGTCCGCTGGTTTTGATCAGATTTCGCACTACATTCACTTTCATGAAGGTAGGATGTGCGCTCCGTGAATGTAGTAAGATGTTCTTCGATGATCGTTTCTTATACCAGCGAATTTCCGTCATTCCATTGCGGATTCGAACCTGTGTGTTCAGGAATGGTAAAAATCCATCGCTGCTTGGTTCTTCGACGGTGAACTTTATGTTCACATCCACTGCGTTCAAATTTGCGAGCGTCTCCTCCAGTTCAGTATACGATGATCCAATCACAAAGATATCGTCGATGTAACGTTTGTACAGGATAATTCCATTCGTTAGCGACTTCTCGATGTGATCGAGATAAACGATTGCGAGCAAGGGTGCAATGCGTACCCCCATCGCTAGACCTCGTTTTTGCGCGTAATATTCGTTATTGAAACGGAATATGTTACAGGCGAGCGTGGCCTCTAGAAGAATCTCAACATCTCTTGCGGAGAAGCCCCACAAACTCACTTCTTTGCTATTGCTGTTAAGGAGCCCGAGCAGAGTTTTGATAGCTGCATCGTTGTTGATGTTCGTGTACAGCGACACTGCGTCGTAGCTCACATAGCATGCAGAAGTTGGGATCTGACATCGTTTTATGGCATCGATGAACTCACTGGAGTTCACAATGTGGGCCCCAACGTGATTCAGAAGTGGGGAAAGGAGCTTCACCAAAAACCAGCTGATTCGATCCGACGGTCCTCCGCATGAGGAGATGATGGGTCGTGTTTTTATTGCGGACACATCTACCTTCAGAAGGTCCATGCTTTGATCAATCTTATGCGTCTTAACCAATGAATAGTACGTCGGGACCTCAGGATAGTTTGTCCAAAAACGCGATGTTGTCTTCACGTCCCATTTTCTGCGAAGAACGGACTTTACTGCTTCTTTCAGTATCTGGCATTTTTGGGTGAAACATTTGTATGAACTTCGTTCGTAGATACTATCGTCAGCGAGTGCGGATGATGTTAAAGCCTTATCGAGATCTCGAGGCATTACTACGAAAGCACCATCTTTGTCGCCAACAGTTATCCGAAAATCTTGTCGCGCTGCTTTAAGCTTCCTCAATCCTCTGAGCTCTTCAGGTGTAAGATTTGCTACGAAATGTGATCTTGAAGCGTTTCGATACTCGCGCATCAAATCAACTTCCAGAGCTGAGATTAATGGATCCATTGGTGTTGTCTTTGGGATCGATATGTGAGGTTTGGGAAATGGCATTGAAGCAAGCATTGTTGATGTTCTGTCCAAAACTGTTGGGCCTTTATGAATGCGCCATCTCAGTTGATACGCGAATTTGTGAACTCCACACAAAACATCATCGAGGGTTGCTTCGTTCGCAGGTGTTGCTACAGCGAACGAAGGTCCAAGATTTAACAATGCTTTCATATCGTCATCTATCGCATCGGTGCCGAGCATGGTACAGCGCAGTGGTGGTACTGCTGCTGTTCTTATGAATGAAGGACGCCTGTTTTTATTGGATAGAATGCTTTTCAGTTTCCTTTGAAGGCGGGTTCGTTCTCGTCTGCGAAGTAGAGAACAGGTCGTTTTGTTTTGATTCAAAAATGTTTTCCAGACGGCTGGTTCTAAGGTTGATTCAAGGTGCGATCGTGCATTCTTTGTGATTGGATCATCGTATACTGAACTGGAGGAGACGCTCGCAAATTTGAACGCAGTGGATGTGAACATAAAGTTCACCGTCGAAGAACCAAGCAGCGATGGATTTTTACCATTCCTGAACACACAGGTTCGAATCCGCAATGGAATGACGGAAATTCGCTGGTACAAGAAACGATCATCGAAGAACATCTTACTACATTCACGGAGCGCACATCCTACCTTCATGAAAGTGAATGTAGTGCGAAATCTGATCAAAACCAGCGGACGGATTGCAGCGAGCATTTCAGAAGACGATGAGACGATCAAACGTATTCTCTTTGATAATGGCTATAACAGTGGGGAAGTAACAACGTGGAGACCATATTCGACTCCAGATGGCATCGCGCTGGTATTGCCGTACCTTAATGAACACCATGCAAGACGCGTTAACTCGATAGTGAAGAGGTCACGACTTCCAGTGCGCCTGATATTCAAACCCCCACCCACACTCAAAGAGATACTAACATCATCACGTTTGTACGAGAACGGATGCGACGAAGAGGGATGCCACTACTGCACCGACCAGAAGATATGTCACTTGCGTGGCACGGTGTATCTAATAAAGTGTAGAGGATGCGGTCAGCGATACATTGGAGAAAGCGGTCGACCACTGAGAAAGCGGTTGGATGAACACCGTCGAGCACTCGTCCGCCCACAAGCCTACCCCAACAACAGCTTTTCCCGGCACCGTACGACGGTACATACCCAAGATCCCGTCCCAGACTTCGAAGTTCTGGTGTTACACCGTCACCTTAAAAACCTCCTCCACAGGAAGATCATGGAGGCTCGGGAAATAAAACGGTACCAGCCGGAGATTAACAATAAAGAGGAGCTTGTTGAGGCGTTAAAACTAATTGCTTGACAACGACCGCTTAAACATCCTAGGAGTAGCAATAGTGTTTCGTATCGGTACAGTATCTCTAGATAACATCTGATGTTCTGGTCATTTGTTGTACGTTCACATCCGCTCCTCACTCACTCTCGCTCGGTTGGTCATACATGTCAACAATTGTTAACTCGTATTGTAATGTGTATTGTGTGAACGTATTAAGGTCTGACGAAGGCGCTAAGCGCCGAAAGCTTACTGGAATAAAGCACTAACACAGAAGCTCTCATCAAACACTGATAAAGAAGATTGTCATATTGTCTGATTTTTCTTCTCGATATCTACCATAAAAGTGAAATAGTGCTATTTTCTGACACAGTATCCGAGCGAAAAGAAAAACTAGAAATCAGTCAATATTCTTATAGCAACACGAAAAAAAGGAAAGACACAGAGTAGTATGCACTAAACATTGATCAGATGTATGATTAGCAGTTGGGGTGCACCAAGCCTGTTGCTTCAAACGTGCTCGATAACCCAAGAGTCTTGTGTCTCAAAAGCAGTGTTCACCACGTGAGTGAATTTTGTGCATTTTTAGAATGGGTTACTTCTCCCACTTGCTCTTCTTCAAAAATATTTTTTACCAGTAATTCGTGTCTTCCAAAATCGCAGTAGAAATTCTGGACCGGTATTGATTGCAAACGGAGTTCGGCATAATCTCAGCTCGAGCAAAAAAATTACAAAGACCCCTTTGACCTAGCGAAAAAACCTACGCACCCCTTACAGTGCACTGTAAACGAAAAAGTTAAAACGAGTTTGTGCGAAGAACAGTGTTTCAAGTTCTCAATGCATATCGACATGCATGTCCACACGACTTAACAGGTGTTGATAAGTGAAAGTGGCGGTGGAGCACGTCAACATGCTAGCACCGTGCAGTGGCGGACGCAGGAAGGGGCGGGGGAGGGGAGGGGCGCCCTGGATGGATGAAAGGATGGATGCCCGCCTCAGAGAGGTTGATTTTAGCCTAGAAGATGTCCCCTTCTAAAACTTTAAAACGCTTGGCACGAGGTGACCAGTTGCTGACATGACAACCTAAAGGCCAGCGATTGAAAGAGAATTCCAAGCAAGAAACGCGCCGTTCATCGCAACATGTTCAAAACGGCAAGCAAAGTGTGCACTGGCAATGATGAGCGGTTCGAGTCGCTGAAGTTGGCTTCCCAAATAGCTATCAACAACGGTTACACGGTACCACAACGTTCACGTAAACATCATTCCGCGAACCGAGATTGCAATCGGAGCAAAAATAAACTCCCACTTTACCTGCCCTTCATTTCTGATGAAGTTAGCGCGGCCGTACAAAAATGCATTCTCCGAGCTCAACTACAAGATGATGTTGTCTTGGTGAACACTCCCAATGACAATATCAAAAAACAGTTAGTTCGGAATAGGTTCTACAATAAACAATGTATCTCAGAGCACTATAGTTAACACATTCGAAGACAGGCCTCGAATATTCGAATACCGAATATTCGAGTCTCTCGCAAACATTCGAACGAATGAATAATATTCGAACTGGGAATTTTGAAAGTATTCGAATTCGAATATTCAAATATCAGGCTCTTCGAATATTCGACTATTCAAATATTCGAATACTCGAATATTCGAATAATCGAATAACCGAATAATCGAAGGAACGTTATCCTCAAAGCGTTAGGCCTGCGTGATGTTCTGTTTGATTTCCAAAGATTTTGGTTCCCTTTTCATTTGCATTTTCTTTCGTAATGAGAAATTGGTAAAGGCGTTGGCACTCCAGTGCTCCGAAGGCGAGTGGGCTTGCCCCTAACAGGAACCATGAAGACCGAAAAAGACGTAGCCAATCTCACTTTTCTCTGTTTTGAATGATTTTACTGCAACATAAAAACAACACGCTTAGAAAAGTGAGCATTGCATATGGCCTACCGACCCCACTGCTCAACAATGGTATAACTCAATTTTCTCCACCGGCGAGACGTAGACAAACATATTTCCTTTGATTTGGTCGCTATTTCTAGAATTTTTGCCATGCTATTCACTCCGAGCACCTTCTCCTAATAGATTCCTCAAAGAGGTCCAAAACGTTATGGTTTCTCCGATGTTGTGGACAAGGCAGGTCCTCAGCGCAATCCTCATCTTAATCAGCAACTCAACCTTAGAGATTTCAAGACAGCAGTAACTACTCACTGACATCTCACGCCAATTCTGCTAGCAATACTACATACAAGTGCTCCGACTCGCCTTCGGCGAGTATCGCACTTGCCCGCTTCGCGGGACTTCGGTACTTACGTACCGATAATCTTCAACAAAGCGGATGAAGCCGACATTTGCAAGGCTCGCCGAAGGCAAGTAGGAGCACTTGTAGGGATGTAATCAACTTGTGTGTTGGTAATCGCTTCCGCACAGAAACTTCAACTTCGCATTTAACCCTTTCAGAAACGCTGAAGTGACCACAGAGAGAATCCTGAGAGTTTAACCACTGATAAAAACATAGGTGGAATACCCTGAGTATCGTACTCCATCTACCATCACTTTTTGCCGCGGTAAGGGGGGACCATCACTTGGGGGGAGGGAGCGGGGAGGCGGGGGGAGGCCTTATCTTCGTACTCGACTCGCAATTCTGCGTCGATAGATATACAGAAGTGCCAGGTTCCACATCTGCCAAATCTAGAAATGAGGGACGGAATTTTCAGGAAAGCAGGTGT
>JARK01001341.1:605637-623968 GCA_000688135.1 Ancylostoma ceylanicum | reverse complement strand
GGGGGGGGTGTTTTAGGCGCTGGTCACGATTATAAACATCACTTTGCGTGGCATCTTCATTCTCCACCTAAAATTGACATTTTCTCTGAACTTCCTACCCTACACCCACCGTATCCTTACAAAAATGGGGTCAGGTTACAAAATGGACACGATATTCGTCTTTAGCACCTCAAATATCCCCCCCCCCTTATGCGAAGTTTCAGCCAAAAATGGAGATTTTGTGTCCGTGAAAGTTTAATAGTGCTCAAATTCTTTTGTTGTTTTCAGAAAGCCATTGCCAGCCTAAAAGATAAATGATCTCGCTGTAACATTGGTGTTTGGATAAATGAGATTTTAGATAGCCCTCCTCGCGAAACACCACAGTTCTAAAAAAATTCCTAGACCCAGGTCCCCAATCAGAATCAGGCAGGAGCTTCACGCAGCTAGTGGAAAGAGAAAATCCAAACCTGTATCTGCGTAAAACTGTTTTGCGACATCTTTTGAGTATGTAGATGGATCGCCGACAGACGAGACAAATTCCGTAATCACACTGTTTGCTACGTCTGATACGGTCTTCTTGAAAAGTTCGTCACCTGAAGTTTAAAAAACTGTTGGGTTGCAGCAATGGTCGTCGATGTTTGAAAATTCTCAACAGAAATTCTCCTGTGCAAATCAATCAGATCATTCGCGGAATGCACCTATACCGCCAACAATCTTCTGAGATGTGATGCAACGTGGACGATGCTCGTGCAACAAAAATGGCATGTGCGGTGCACGTGCATTAAGTAATATAAGTAAACAAAAAGGCATATACAGTTAACTCGGAACGGCCAGGTGGATACGGAGAAGTATCGCGGAGTGTCAGCGTTGGACAGACAGTATCAGACAGCATGATCAAAACATTATCGGTCGAAGATTTCACTAGACTGCCAAAGTGCATACGCCGCACCACGACATGGTTCGCATCCGTTTGGCCGTATGGAGTTGCCTGTACATTCAAACACCTAGTTTGCGTAAAACGCAAAGGCTCACCTCATCTTTTTCGAGTTATTGCATATTCCGAACCTCCTCGATGCGCTCATTCCGGCAATGTACCTCAAATGTCCCAAAATGGTCTTTAAACCCGTCTTCCGCGACGGTGTTTGTACCAGTTTGCTGCAGCAAATTTACGTGCAAAGACGTGTATCACCGTTGACCTCATCGATCGGACAGGACAAGACGTGTTCACCCAAAGTTGCTGCTGTGGCGGGCAACCAGCACAGCTTGGAGCGGATCCGCCCCTGCTCCAAGAAGCGGGTATTTTGACCCTATCAAAAACAGGGTTTTCGTCACTTCTGTGAATTTTGTTGCACATTGTTGAATCGGCGTGGCGGCGACGTCCGCTCCTCCAAGAGGTGCGTCGTCACCACGACGAGGTAAGCTGAACGCGGATGACTCGATTCCGACGCCAGGCTGTCACGACAAGTCGGTCGAATAAAACACCCCCGTCGTATCAATATGTACTGTGATGAGATCTACTTTTTTCAACGGAAGCTAGGGCGTTTCCCGGAAGCGACGCACACTGCCCCGCCCGAGCAGTGCTGAAAGTATGCGAGGGCTACCGGCTAAGAGACGGAGCCGGCCAAAGACGTTAGTCCTCCAGCACAAGCAACAGCATTCACGGTTACCAGTACGACTTGCAACGCTCAATGTCGGAACACTCACGGCTAGAAGTCGTGAGCTCGCAAGCATTCTGAGAAGCCACCGCGTGGATATCTGTTGCATACAAGAAACGCGCTGAAAAGGATCCAAATACGCAGAAATTGGTGACGGATACAGGCTCATGTATCATGGAACATCGGACCGTAACGGAGTGGGCATAGTCATCACCGAGACTTTCCAGAATTACGTCACTGCTGTAGACTGCATCTCGGATCGCTTGATGGGCGTGAAAGTGGACACCGGCTAAGTCACGATGCGAATAATCTCCGCGTACGCGCCACAAGTGGCCGAAGAGAAGAGCTCGTTTTATGAGGACCTCGAACAGTATGTCCATTCGATCGAGGATGAAGAGGTCCTACTGCTGGGAGGCGACCCCAACGGTCACATAGGAGAACAGCGAGAAGGCTTCGACCGCTGGCACGGAGGATATGGCTATGGCACGCGCAATGAGGAAGGCCAACGGATCCTGAAATTCGCAGCCATGTCTGACCTCGTTATTGCTAACACACAGTTTCGGAAGAGTGGTCACTTTCACAACCGTGGCCGAGAAACACAAATCGACTTCTGGATGTTGCGCCGACGAGATCGTAATATTTTAGTGGATACAAAGGTTATTCCCTCCGAGCATGTTGCTGCACAGCACCATTTGTTTGTCATGGACCTGAAGATCTGCCCTAAGGCCAGGCTGAGGACAGACAGCGTATCAAATGGTGGAAGCTGAAGGAGCGGAAAGACAAAGCCCTTCCTGCTTTGTTGTCTTGTCTTACGTCGTCAACTGAGTGCACCGTCGGGGAGCAATGGAACGCCACAGTGAACGCTATAAAGGATTCAGCCACTGGTTTCTTGCGAAGAACATCTCCAGGCAAGACGAAGATCGAAAAAGCGACTTGGTGGTGGAATGAGGAGGTGCAGGCCGCAATCGCACAACAGAAGTCTGAGTACAAACGTTGGATGCGAACTCATCGAGTAGAGGACCGAGATGCCTAATTGGTTGCAAAACGGGAAGCGAAGAAATGCGTTGCTATCGCCAACTCCCAACAATACAAGGAACTGTACGATGCACTGAACACCTCAGAAGGAGAAAAATTGTTGTATCGACTGATGAAGGCTCGTCATCGTTCCACAACAATGGTCACGGGCCACTTAGGCATCAATAAGGCGGCAAATGGAAACATTCTTCGAGGTCCAAACGATGTCATGGAAAGATGGAGACAATATTTTGAACAGACGTTTAACGAGGAGTTCCCACATCTACCTATTCCGTTTGTCAAAAGCGTTCAAGGTCCTGTTCTACCGGTCGCTCCTGCCGAAGTAAGCGAGGCAGTCAGGAAGATGAAACCAAACAAGGCAACAGGGCCTGATGACATCCCCGCTGACGTATAGAAACCGATGGGTGAGAGTGGCGCTGCATGGCTTTTCAAATTCTTCCACAGGATGTTAGCAGAAAGCCAAACACCGAAAGTATGGCAGATGAGTACGACCGTACCTGTCTGGAAAGGAAAAGGAGACAGCGCAGACTGCTCTTCATACAGACCAATCCGCCTTCTCTGTCATACTATGAAAATCTTTGAGCGCATCCTGCACCCACGACTGCGAGCGATTGTCTCCACGACGGCAAATCAAAGACTGCGGTACCATTGATGCTATTCACGCGGCTCGACTACTCGTTGAAAGGCATCAGTAGAAAAACCGCTCTGTTCATCTCGCATTCCTCGATCTCGAGAAAGCGCTCGATCCCGTCCCGCGTGAACTCATATGGATGTCTTTGCGAAAGCATGGAGTCCCCGAAGAATATGTGCGTTAGGCTGCATCCAGAGTACGCCAGCAAGGTCCTGAGTACGCCGCGGCAGGCACGCATGGCATGCGTATTGATTGTAGCCAGCGGCATGCCGCCAGCTACATCAGCGACCGCTGAAATGCGGGGCCGCGCCAGCGTGCGTCCATAGTAATTACGCCTGTCCAGAGTACGCCATGTCATGCTGCTGGCTACACCGGCGCGCGCCGCCAGCGCCGCTCATGCCGCTGTGACCCCAGCCGCTCGTGTAGTCCACAGGGATGGACTACACCAGCGGCATACGCCAGCGTCCTAGGTCCCGATTTGGCAAAATTGATTTATTTTTTCTGGTATTTTGCAAGATATGATGTATTTGTACATCAGCATGACCGTAACGACCATGAGACAGCAAGTTCTCATCGATATTTAAATTTAATGGACTGTGGATTAGAAATCGTGAAAGCGATCTGAGTTTTGTTTTTACACAGTATCAAGCACAACGTCAACATTTAATGCAAAGCAAAACAAGTTGACTGATTCATCAATTCCTAAAAGTGATCATAATCAAGAAACATTGCATGTTACTCCATTTCTCATTTTTACACTGTGATAACCATAGCAAAGTGGTTAAAAACCAGTGGGAACGGATATATACCCGCTGTGTTTTCCCTCGCACTGTCACATATATTGGATACGGCTCCTGGTGCGTAAGGATCTCACTGTTCTTCAAACTAAACTTTTAGAAGGGGGACATCCTCTGGGCTAAAATTAACCTCTCTGAGGCGTGCATCCATTTTTTTTCCTTTTCAACTGTAATGACTTCTCTTTAAACGTCGTGGATATATTTGCCTTTTGAGTTGCATTCGATCCACGATAGAAGTTAAATAGTAGAAGTGATCAGAGGTTGTCGTCCTAGTCGAAATGGTGCTTCACACTCCAGGCGATAGAAGATGAGGTGTGGCGAGAAATGAGGAAATCGGCTCTAATACTTACAAAGAGTAAATCAAGAACTACAAAATGGTTATCGATACCCAATCAAACAATGTTTGATTTCCTGTAAAAAATTGAGATGAAAAACCGCACGAACTTATTGCCGAACCCAATACAATGGCATCTATGGAAAATGACTATCCATTTCTCTTGGAAGACTTTCAGACTTTTGGACTTTTACTCTCACTTCTGCCTTGCCGGCTGTGATGTTTTAGCGCGCACCAATTAACCTAGCTGCATGAGAATGCCGCCGACGTTGCCGCCGGTGTAGCCCAGGTGTCAGCGGCCGCCGCTGTTGTCCTCACTTCGCTGGCGTACTCTGGACGCAGCCTTAGATTAAGATGTTGTACCTGAAGCCGTCAAGTGTGGTGAGATGCTCAGCTTGGACTAGCAAACTCTTCCCTGTTGAGATTGGAGTACATCAAGGGTCAGTGCTTTCCCTGCTGCTGTTCATACTCTGCGTGGACACAATTACCAAGGATATCCAAAAGCCGCATCCCTGGTGCCTGCTGTATGCCGACGATGTGGTGCTAGCTGCTGAGACGAGAGAATAACTACAGGCAGAAGTACAGCTTTGGAAAGATCGATTACAATGGTATGGACTGCGGCTGAACATTGAGAAAACTGAATATATGGAGTGCGCAACAAGGATAGAGGACGGAACAATCAATCTGTGTCGATGGCAACGATTTGAAGAAAGTTGAGTGCTTCAAAAACCTTGGCTCAAGAATTGCCTCTACAGGCGGTATCCTCCCCGACGCTCTTGGAGGTGCCAATGCCGGTATGAGGTGGAGAACTGCAACGGGCATATTGTGTGACAAGAAAATGCCAATACGACTCAAGTCCAAAGTCTACCGTACGGTGGTGAGGCCCGTCGCCCTTTACGGGACTGAGTGCTGGGCAGCCACGAAGGATACCAAGCAAGTCTTGCACACAATGGAGATGCGGATGCTAAGATGGTCAATGGGTGTGACGTTGAAGGACAAAGTTCCAAATGAGGTGGTGCGCTCCACCTTTGGCGTCGCACCGATAGCCGATAAAATGAAAGAAGCCCGGTTGCGTTGGTTTGGGGACGTCTGCCATAGAGAAGAGGAGTCCGTCGCCAAAACGGCCCTGAACCTAAACGTCAAAGGCACTAGGCCACGCGGGAGACCCAAGACTCACTGGCTTGATTATGTGAAGCCTGATATGGCCGAAGTGCAACTGACGACGAGGGACGCTGATAATCGGAAGAAGTGGAGGAGGAGATGCAGTACAGCGGACCCTGCGACTACGTGGGACAAACGCTAGAAAGAAGAAGATTGTTGGAATCAGCGTGGCGAGGAGGTCAAGAATCTGCTTATATCGTCGACAAGGGAAACGAGGTGGTCCCCTGCTTTTAACTCGTCCCGTTCAATCTTGAACACATATAGTTTTATCCCATGTGAACAGCGGAATAGTTAATAGCTATAAATATTTGATGGGTGGTGTGGCGACTAATGTGGCGGATGGTGGCGCCTTAAGCCGCACACAGGGTTTTGCCGCCGGGCGAGTCGCCCACGTTATAGCATACTGGGCTGCTACGAAGAGCGAGCTCGCCGCGGCAGAACTCGCTAGGGGGTCATTCATAGTATTTTGCCGCGGCGAGCTCGCCGCGAGCTCGCCTAGCGAGCGGCGATAAGGAATGCCCCGTACTATTTTTGCCGCGCGCGGCAAAACTCGCCGAGCGTTCGGCGGCAACCACGTGTCCCCGCCCCTCACTTGCCGCCCGGCGACAACTCGCTCGGCGGCAAAACTCTGAGTGGGGCTTCAGACTCTTGGACTTATTGTGGCCGAATACACAAAATATGTGGTGATTCAGTGGGTATTTATTACTGTACAAGAGAGAATATAGAGAGATATGTGAGAAATGAGTGGCTTACAGCATCATTCTGCCTAGTAAGTACTATTAGGTTGTAGGGAAAGTTCCCGCGGTTTTCAAAAATGTGTTTTTTTTTACCCCACGTTGCCTTGCAGCGACCTATCTTTTGCACATATAAGGAGGTCAGGTATGTAAGAGTTTATTTTTATCATTCACTGTAAACTCCTGCACAACCGCTACCAGGAAGATGGCCTTTTCAGAACAGTACATTTGCGGCCTTTTAGTATACGGCTTCGAATCTGGTTAATCAGCAACTGTATCCAGTCGTCGTTTTGATGCTGTATTTGCGGACGGTGCAGTGACCGAACACCCTGCACAGAATTGAACCAGACGCTTTCTTGTTGGCGACTTCAACCTCAATGTTTCCTCATGGTCGGGACGCGTATCCGGAGTCGACAATAGTCGATTGCGGCAGCTGGTAGATTCAGATCCACGGCAAACTATGTGTGGCGCGACACAAGTCTCGGATGTTCACTTTACCACCATCGCCGATCACCTGCTGGGAAAGGTTCAAAATTTATCACAGTGTGTGATGATGATTTGTCGGAACGCGGTCTCCAGCGACGTGCCGAGGCGGCTACTAAATTGCTCTCGTACAGACGCACAAAGAACTGGATGAAGCCCATCTTCACAGTAGATGAGAAATGGTGTCTATATGTTAACATCAAGTGCATCCCACCTTGCGTTGACCAGGATGAGCAGCATGAGCCGCAGTCGAAGGCAGGACTTCACCATCTGGAGGTTATAATCAGAGTTTGGTGTGACTGCAAAGGCATCATACCCTGCGAGGTGCTGTCACGGTACACTGCTCTCACGGTGGACCTGTACTAACAGCGGCTGTATAGAATGGCTCCAAAAATCGCAGGAAGGCGTCCGAATTACGTCACGATCCGATTCCTGCACGACCCCGCTCGTCCACTCATTATAAGAGTGACCCGCTAGAAGCTACTCGACTTTGGATTTCCGAGACAACGCTAGTGCAGTTCTAAGCCGAAGGCATCGAAACTCTTCCTGGAATCTGACAAAGAGTGGTAGTACGTGATGGTGATTTATTCATTTCTTGATGTGTTTTCCTATTTTTGAAAAGTCAATAGAATTTAAGGTTTCAAAAACCGCGAGAATTTTCCCTACAACCTATATACCTCTAGCATGAGACGGGTCAGTCCCGCCCCTTCCATAGGAGGTACAATGTCAACGGTGAACATGAATAAAATGAGGATAATCGATTCGTCGATGATAGCTGGAATAGGTGCTCGAGTGTAACAGCCGCACGACAACAGTACCGTTCAGTTTGTCCTCTCCAAGCACACCAGCCTTAGCTACATTCCGGCAAGAGTTCAACTTCACTGCCTCGGAATTCAGTTCATAGGTGGATACTCTGATAATGAGTCTCACCCAACCTTCACTTTTCGGTGAAGGTTGGGTGATATAATAAAACTGATGATTATAACTTCAAAGTCATAAGATACCCTAATTTTGAATCAAATTTGCCCCGAATTATTATCTTCAACACAGACACAGACGTTCTCAACAGAATTGCTAAGAATAAATAGAGCATGCAGCTCATTTGAAGACTTTAGAAGTCGTACTGTTAAATTATGTATAAGTTGCTTAGATAATGCGTGGGGCATACCTATGACAATTAATAAGTCATATAAAACTATTACTTGCAAAGTATTTATACTTAAAAAGTATGCACTGGAGATAAGTTATAGTATTCCATCCAAACACATGATAAAGAATGCCTTGAGTAAAGCGAGAAACCTTTGAGTTTAGATCTACATCATAGCGCTAAGATATTGTGCTCCAGTGTGACGCACCTATAATATTGGCGGCAAGTTTTACAAGTAGGCCGATATAAAAGGCATTCTTTGATCCGCAACTGTCATCGTAGCCTTTACACCTATCACCATCATGCTGTTCCTCGGACTCCTATCTCAATAACTCCTATTGCTATATTAGCATCCATCATCCATTAGACTAGGATTTTGCCAAGGCTTTAGAAACTTCCTTGGGAATTACTGACGGAAGGTTGAAAACCCGGGGGCACCGAGGAAGTCGCACAACAGGTCTAGTTCTTAGCCCCGAAACCGGAAGTGTTGAAATTCATCATTGTAAAAGTAAAATGTATCTATCTCTTATCCTTATCCTTTGACATCTTGAAGCTTGTTGGACTTCATGGCATCATGCTGCTATACAGCAGATATATACACTCTCTTCTTATGCAATTATTAAGAAAATGATGAATGATCACCTTCGAATTTTTTCTTCAAAGCGATGAAGAAGGAGTAGACTACGTTGTCATCCAAGAAGAACTGTTCCCAAAGGTGGAAAAGCTGCAGTAATTCCTGAAAATGTTAGTACGACATTGAGGATGACACCTTCTCTCACATCAAAGAACTAAAAGCTGACATGTAGAAAAATAAGGATCGAAGCGATGAAAGTACAGTAGGCGTCAATGGCGGTGACCCGTCTGCGGCCTCGAACAGAAGCGGCGCGACCGCGCCGTTCACGCTAGAATCGTCGCCGCAGTGACTTATCAGGGTTTTCTTGATAGTTGTTCATCATATTTGATGATATCTAATAAGAAAACTAACTGACTATCAAGAGAACCCTATAATTTGATGTCCCAAAGAGGATTCTCGCTCGAGCGACGCGGTCGCGCCGCGTTCTGTTCGAGGCCGCAGACGGGTCACCGCCATTGACGCCCACTGTACCTATGTATGCTACTCGTACTGAAAATTCCCGATTTTGAAAAGTAATTAAGAAAAGTTACCAAATACCAAATACCTGTCCTGTAGTGGTTATGTACTCATGAGGAGAGGTGCTGAAAGATGGGAGGTTGATCATCCTAGGCTCCGTCGGAACAGTAGATTTCTTAAAAACAAACGGAGTATTAATGATTGTTCAGCGGAAAACGCCAGGCTGCGGATCCTCCCTGGCCATGCAGTGGTGGGACCGCCAGGATGCGAATCCGCCTTGGTGGAAACGCAAAGATGCGGGTCCGCCTTAGTGGAGTAATAACCAAACTGTGGTACTTACAATTTCCTCTATTTTCGTTTTCATCTTTTGGACCACTTTTTCAACTGCGGTCCTTAGCACAAGATCGCATACTCCTCTATTCCACTTCAAAACAGGTTTGATATTGGGAGATAAAGATGCTGGAAAGAAAATTATGTGAACAAGAGGATGGACTTTTCAATCGAATATTACTGAAAACACCCACATTCTGTTACCATCGTCTTGAACTCCTGAATCCCGAACACAAGCTGCCCAGAGGCGGAACACACTGTGATAATGTCCTCCAGTGAACGAGGACGACCATGAGAATCTAGCCAATATTGCCACGATTTTAATTTGGCCAGGAAATTCTCTACGCCCTTCTGAATAAAAGCAAAACAAGAGAAAAGATGAAGCCATCTATAGATCATATCACGTGATGGAATACAAATAAAACCTCACATCAATCGGTTGTTGAACCACATCTTTGACATCACGACCGAACAAAGCCTCACTGTGGATAAATACATCGGTAAGAAGATGCAGAAGCTCGGCTATTGACGTTTTGAGCGACTCCACCCGTGAGCGAAATGATCCGCTGTTCTACGCAGACCAATACTATTTATACAAACATATGTAGGAACTCGTTGGGTTTCTTACCCAGACAACCGGAAAATTAAAGGCGCTAGCATTTTCAATAAAAAAGTAATTAATCTAATTGTAAGTGCGAACACCTCTGACATAGACTGGTGCCGTGTCCGACTGAATGATCTCAGACCAGCTTCACCTGTTTGCCCTCTTCAGTGCCGCGCCACCAAATTTTAAAAAAAAAAGAATTTCATCCCTCCAGCAACCTTTCCCAAAATTTTGAAGGTTTCACAAAAGTTGTGGGCATTTTTATGGTTTTGGGCAACTTTGCATGAGATTAGGCCAACTGAGAACAAAAGCACTTATTTACAGCCAAAACTTCAGGTCACCAAAAGGTGATTTTTGTGGAGAAGCACCAGTCCAATTTTTCAGAACGAAAGAGCAAAGAGCAAACTGTACATTTGCTTGCGAAATTTGGGCAAGAATTGTGCAAATTCTGATGTGGAGCTTTGAAACATTTAGAAAACAAAAGATGAAATTGATATCCGATGAAGGTATAGGAGCACTCAGTGGTTCGCAGCCACTCGCTGTGCTCCATCGCATTCTTCCTTATTCTCTGACATTCTACGTATCTGTACTTTTCACTGGCATTACCGTTCGCATTCTCGATTTTATGGGCATACGTACGATAGGGGTGAGACAGGGGTCAAAAAAGTGAAGGTCGTCTGGGCCGAAAAGTGAAGGTTGTTCCGAAACCATAGCTTCGATAGTGCTAGGATAGGGTTCAACAAAGTGAATGATGACGCATACTAGACAAGTAAAGCTATTTCAAAGATGGATTCAACCGAATCTGTTAAAATATTGCTCAGAAAATGAAGAAAAGACCGTTCGTTCAAAGCTGGAACGCCGGAGCTGAGATTTGCGCCGGCCTCTAGCTTTCGTGCCGGGACCAGCACTCAGTTCAACGTGGGAAGTGTTCCAGCTCGATTTTCGCTAGATAAATGATGCCTCAGCTCGATTTTTGCTAAATATTTCGGTAGTTTCACAGAACTGTATGTGCGGTGCATGTGCGCAGTTGTCAGCGACCTTCTTCATGGAATTCCCTACATGATGAGATCAAGAGCGGCAAATTTCATAGAAAATCCAGGGAGAAATCTAATTTTTTAAATTTAGACGGGGGATTTGCGTCTTCTAAAATTTCTCGCCAATCTTGAGGAACTGTGACCTGCGCAGTTGTCTGTCCAATTGCTGATGTCGTTGTGAATACGGTGGTCATCACAGGAAATGAGTTCGTCTGAAATTGGCCTGGAGAACGGGTCATTTTTGAAAACGCTTTTTCAGTGAATATCTTTTCGAAAAACCAGGTGTTGCGCAGTTGTCAGCTGCCGAGCCCGTGAGATTCCGAGTAGAATGATATATAACACTTGATACTTCTTTTCATGATGGGCTGAAAAATCCTGCCTGAGCCAAATGCCCCTTGTAACTCAGGGAGTTAGCGAGAAAGCACACAATACGGGACGGCGCCAGACGCGAGGGTAAGACAGACAGGGCATCTGTCTCACGCTAGGTTTACCGTCAAGAGTGAACGAAAGTATCTCGTATTATATATCATTTTGCTCAGAATTTCATTCCGAACTCAGCTGACAACTGCGCAACATTCAATTCCTTCAAGTAAGCAAGATATTCCTGTTTTCACGTTTTGAAGCATTTCTCAGCCATTTTCAGTTGCACTTCTGTGATCTTGCTACCACCTAATCCTCAATAACATTGGTAAGGCTGCCGCTATACTCCTCGAGGAGTATAGCGGTTTCGGTCGCGGCGTCGCGGCGACACTGGCCGTTGTGCGTATTGATTNTTCGTCAAAAACAAACTGCACCATTGTGTTCAGCGCGTCGAGTTATGCACGAAAAGGTTGCAGATTTTGATTTCTACCATGATCTTCAGGTGCTTCGGTCCACGCTTCGTTGCTTGGAAGACCAATAGTTGTTTACATTTCAGTGAAAATGACTGAGTGTTGGTGTTTATTGGTCCGTGTCTGCCAGGTCATTTGAAAGATAAGATGCGGGTGGGTATGTTTCGAGGAAAGCAGAAAAGACGGGAGAAAGGAAGGATGAGAGGAGCGTTACCCTGCGCTCCAAAGCAGGGTACTAACTAAAAGTGGCGTGATAAGGTACGCCGGCCTCCAAACCTGGAAAACGCTTGGAGACGGGTCCAACGGTGTGATAAGGGTACGCCGGCGTCCAGAAGTGAGGAAACCACTGGAGGCGGGTTCAACGGTGTGATAAAGATGTGCTGACATTTAAAAGCGGGGAAACGCCTTGAGACGGGTCCAGCAGTGTGATAAGGGTGTGCCGGCGTCGGATAGTAGGAAAACATTTGGAGTTGGCTCCAACGGCGTGATAAGGGGGCATCGGCGTCCAAAAGTGGGAAACGCCTTGAGTTGGCTCAAACCGCCCTAATAATAGGTATGTACAACTTTTCGGAAAGTTGTGAAGAAATTCCGAAAAGTTGTACATACCTATTATTACCTCGACTCAGAGGAGCCCTGCTCCATTTTCACTGCATTCAGTTACATGAATAACCGGCTGTTGTAACCATGATGGCGAAAATGAGTGCCGCCTTCAACTAAGGAGATAAGTTTTCATTAAGGCTGCCGCTATACTCCTCGAGGAGTATAGCGGTTTCGGTCGCGGCGTCGCGGCGACACTGGCCGTTGTGCGTATTGATTGTGGGCGGCGCGTCGCTGGCGTGGGTCGCCGCTGTCGCTGCTGTCGTCGACAATGGCGACCGATGGTCGCCGCCGTCGCCGCTGTCGACGACACGCTGTCGTCGATCCCGATCGACGACAGCGGCGACAACGGCCGCGACAAACGTGGGTTTTACATTGTTGAACTGTTTTCAATGTATGTGTGCTCTTGTTTTGTACTTGTGAATGTATTTCTTTGTTCTCCAGCTGTTTGATGTGCAGCTTTGTAGAGGTATTGGGTTGAAATATCTGCTCTTCCGTCTTTGCTAGCGTCTTTTTCGTTAATTTCTTGGTTTTTGTTTTAGGTAAAGCCCACAATCGGCGACGGAAGGACCGGCTGGGGTCAAGGAAGTCTGGAAAACACGTGAACAAATGCAAATATTCCTTAAGGAAGTTCTGAGTCCGAGGAGTTTGGCTTTATTACCTGTTTTCAGAGCACTCTTCAAGTTTCAATCCAGTCTTCTGTTTTTTTGTTGTGTTTTGCAATCAACTCCCTTTTTGTGGAGCCCTGCTGATGAGAACTTTTTTCATGAATGTTCTGCTGTATGTTTTCTAGAGTTAAAAGGCGAAATACGTCGTTTTGTGCAGGAATGGTGTTTCCTCTTAGGTTTTGGTGGGAATGCTCACCGAAGGTGTTTCGCCTCCTAATCCTAGACACACAGCAAAACCAAAAAAACCCCCTCCTCGAGGCGTGTCAGTAGGGCACAGAGGGTCCGTCCAACAAAAACGAACTCAGCGTTTTAAAAAAAACGAAAGAAGAACTGGACATATCAGTCCAAACTCGAATAGAGTTCTAGAAATAATTGACGTAACGATAAAATCGTAGATTCAGAACTTCATCAAGGATAAGCTGCTTCATATATTCATTTCTCATATTTCGTTCACTCTACCCAGTTGTACCGTTGCCGAATGTGGATCCTGCCTGGAACGAGAATCACAAATTCAACGAAAATGCGAAGAAAAAGCAAGCGTAAGAGAGAAGAGCGGAAATAACGGACCAAGACCACTTTAAAACAACAAATTAGACAGTTAATAAACGAGTAGATACATTCACAAATACAAATGAAAGATTGAAAAAGTTTAAAGACTGTTTGGAAATGCAAAACCTACCTTTGTCGCTGCGGTCGTCGTCGATCAGGATCGACGACGGCGACCGTCGGTCGCTGTTGTCGACGACAGCGGCGACGGCGGCGACCGTCGGTCGCCAGTGTCGACGACAGCGGCGACGGTCGGTCGCTGTTGTCGACGACAGCGGCGACGGCCGCGACGGTCGGTCGCCGTTGTCGACGACAGCGGCGACCGAAACCGCTATACTCCTCGAGGAGTATAGCGGCAGCCTAACAATACACCAAGATTCGCCGCGTAGTTATAATAGCATTGGAAGTGAATGCTGCGTAGAAACCTCTATGAGGAAACGAGAAACGAGTCCAAACAAGGGTGACCTGCTTCTCGAGTGAGGATGGCATGTGGTGTATACATGATCAGGTGGACGCTCCAGGTAATAACAGCAATGAACATATGCATGCATGCGAGGCAAGCGAAGCGAGCCCCAAAAGAAGCCTGAGAGTTCGGCATTAGCCGAACGATCAGGCTGGTGAGTTATAATTCTGCCAACCTATATCTGTGTTATGTTAGTTACAGTGAACGTCAATCACGGTTGCCACTCCCGCGGCCGCAACATCCTTGCGGCGCGGGCGAGGCAACACCTAACATCCACAGCGCTCGCCCGCGCCGCGTGGATGTTGCGGCTGCGGGAGTGGCAGTCGTGATTGACGTTCCCTGTATTTTATTTGAGTGGTTGGCGCAAACAGAAAGAAGGAGTGCGGGAATGCTGGGGCCTCTTCCTTTGAAAAAAAAAGTCCTGTTGGCCGGAATATGAAAAAAATAAGCGATCAGAGAAATAAAATTAAAGCATATTACCATAACTGAAGATTAAAATATTATTTAATATTATTTAATATTTAATTTAATTTAATATTATTATTTAATATATTAAAAAAGATAAAAAAATGCGTGAAAAGTATTTTATTAGGTAAGTCCGGGAAAAAAACTGATAATCCGTTCTCCACGGGTGGAGGAGAGGTTTATCTGTAAATCAACAAACCAAATCTCCGTCCTCGGGGTGGTAGTTGAACGAGTAGTCGCGAATCAATTTCGCACTTTCCACACCATTTAAGCTGAGAATCATCTTAGCCAGATTATAGAAGGACGTGTTGGACTCAATGGCACAGATTTTCGACGCACCGCAACTAAATTGAGACAATTAATGCAATACTGCTGTTCTAGCATTATGACACAAGGTAGCAGCAGTGTTATGCTGGTATAGCTAAAGGTATTTGACTCGTCACCAATCGCTGAAATTGGCGTATTTATTCGGAGTGTACACAAGGAATGCATGTCATTAATGATTTTGTAGAAGAATAAAGGTGGCGAAAGTTCTGTTCACAAAAAATCCAAAACCAAGAAGTGAATCAAATCCAAGAGGTAAAGAGTAAAAAAAATCCTACAAACCTAGCAGCAAATACACTCAATAGCCCCGTTCCTGCCCCAATATCTAACACATAGTCTGTTGGAAGGATTGTGTTCCTTAGTGCGTCCAAGAATTTCTCGTTCCTATCCTCAAATGAATCAATGTAAATTCCTCCTGACAATCCCAAAAAATGACAGAAAAGGATGTTCCCACCTTATCATTAATCATCAACATATGCCACTGGTCAAAATTACAACTTCGAATATTCGCGGATGAAACTCTGAAGACGGCTGCCATTAGCGGATCACATTCAGCATTGATTGCAGCTTTGAGGTTATCATATGAAGATACTCCAGATTCGCCTTCGTCTACAACAGAACAAGATGGAACGTTCTTTGCACATTTGAAAAACATGAAGAACTGCGGTACATGCATAAAATTCAAAGTAGCACACTCAACGCATGATAGGACACTTACCCGCCGAAAATAAAGCTTTTCCTGCAACATGTTCGGACAAGAGGGTGACTATCGGGACGCATTTTGGGAACAAATTCAAAATTGGAGCAAAGAGGGCGCTCAAGCACGAGTCAGCATTTCTCGAATAACACATCCAACTCTCGAGGACGGTGCGGAACTCCTCAGAAAATTCGACTTCGCGTAGTTCACTATTCTGAAGCACGCACATTTTAGCTAATAGAGATTATACTTTGGACCGAATAAAAATCGAATAATTTTGTTTCTTTAATAACAATCTAGGAAACAATTCGAACATCTAGATATTCGAGAATGAGGAGGCCCTAGTGCTCTTCTTCTCATTCGTGCAACACTGTATTGTCCTCCCATGTTGGCACATTCGAATTTTCGATTTATTCGAAATCGAATATTTTTGCTTTCGAATATCGAATATTTCGAATAAATGGGAAATTCTAATGTTCTAACATTAGAGACCACTGTGGTGATGTACGAAAGAGAAGAAGAGCTTTGGAGCTTTCTCATCCTCAAATATCTGGAAGTTTAAATTGTTTCCTGAAATGTTATTAAAGTTATAAAAATTGTTCGATTTTTATTCGGTCCAAAGTATAATAGAGATTATCTTTGCTCAAACATAGGAGAATTTCTAACTCTTCAAAAAAAACTTACTGGATAAGTGAATAGTACAGTGAGGTAATGCCGAATAGCACGGTCCCACCATCCTTCAGCAGCATATTTCCTGGCCAAGTAAAGTGAATACTTCATTATGTTTGAGGCTACCGCATTTTCTGAAGAAAAAAACTTCCAATTTGAGCGATTTGGCCTAAATAAATGCATAAAGATAGATATTACAGCTCATATCACTCCTTGACAACAAGGTCTAGAAATGCTAGAAGTGTCGTGGAGAAACACGTGTAAACTTTAGACTATCAACAATATACAGTGAACTCCAAACGGTCGTAGACGAGGGCCGGGACCGCGGCGCGGTTTTCCTCCGTTTTCTGCCCAGCAGGACCGCTGCCTCGGTGCAGCAGACAACCAGAGTGCCCGCGCCACGGTCCCGGTCCTTTTCTACGACCGTTTGAAGTTCACTGTACTTATATACATATTTTACTGCATTCGCGGTCGTACATATAGTCTTTCCAGAAAATACTTGCCTCCGGCATCGGCCGCCCGTCTGCTGAGCGGCGCCGCGCCTTCTATGCATTATAGCGGGTTTCATACAATTTTCGAGAAGCAGCGCGGCGTGGCGCAAGAAGTGACATGCCTTCCCCTTCTGGATGCCGCGTTGGATTTGCCGCGCCTTACCGCGCTGGGTCACGCTCTGCAATGAACCTTTATTTGCGTTTATTCTCCGTGGAAGTTATTCTACTTGTACTTTACTTTAAACACAGGAAGTAAGAATCAAGCATAAATAGCAGTGAATAATAAACAAAATAGTGAAAGTACCATGCTCTGAGGACCGAGACAACACTTGCCGCGCGGCAACGAATGCCCCAGACCATTCAACTCCGCGACTCGCAGAGCGAGCTCGCAAAATGCCGCGGAAGGCTCATAGGTGGAATACCCTGAGTATCCTACTCCACCTACCATCACTTTTTGCCGAGGTAAGGAGGGGACCACCACTTTGGGGGGAAGCCTTATCTCCCTACTCAGCATGCTATTCTGCGTCGATTCATATACAGAAGTGCCACGTTTCACATCTGCCAAGTCTTGAAATGAGGGACGAAACTTTCAGGAAAACTGGTTTTGGGTTGTCTCGTATGAGAGCAAGATTTGCTCTATCTAATCGTAAGCAGCTGATACTAATTTGGGTTGGAGTACGTCCAGCCAAATAGCCCAAACATCCGGTATTTTAGAACTTTTTTGGGATCTATCAGCTTTCAGTGATGTCCTTTTCAAAATGCACGGTTGTCTTCGTACTCAGCTAGCAATTCTGCGTCGATCCATATACGGCTCGGGACACCATTTTGCGTCGGAAGTCCTACCGACCGGTCATGGAGTATCTCATAATAGGCGTGCTCCATGGCCAGGCGAGATAGTGCGATGAGGGCAGAGACGCGGAGCCGCCCGTGGAGCACGCCCGTTATGAGATACTCCACGACCGGTCGGCAGGACTTCCAACGCATAACGGTGCCCCGAGCCGTATACGGATCGACGCAGAATTGCGAGCTGAGTACGGAGACAACCGCGCATTTTTAAAAGGACTTCATTGAAAACTGATAGATCCCAAAAAAAAAAGTTCTAAAATACCCGATGTTTGGGCTCTTTGGCATTTAGAAGCAGTAATCGATCATAGGCCTATTCTATATGGTTCGATAGAGGAAACCTCCTCCTGGTACCAGAGAACCGCGCATTTGAGAAAAAATGAATACCTAGCGCGTGGCAGGCCGCGACGCAAACCCAACCCTGCCATGCACCTAATTTTCCGGATTTTCCCACGCCAACAGTGAGCTACTCAGGGGACCTGTGCCAAATATTCACACATTTTCAAGCTCAGCATGTGCTACTGATTACCAAATATGTCGCAGCACCGCGGAATTTCCCTGAAAATTCCCCCCAAAAGAAGGTGAAAACGAAAAATTGTGGTCTATATTTCGGTGCTTATTTTCCTAACGCCTTACCAGTTTTGCATATTTTGACACAGCTATCTGTCTCCTGTAACTGACCATAGGTGAGCTTCCGCGCAGCTTCTATACCCCCCCCCCCCCC
>JARK01001341.1:572750-605441 GCA_000688135.1 Ancylostoma ceylanicum | reverse complement strand
TTCACTTTTCGACCTCGATTTTCCACGGATAACCATTACTTTGGAAGACCCATTTGCAAGACTATTCCACCTATGGGAAGGCTCGCGCGAGGCAAAATCTCTGAAAGCCCCCTTGCTTGCGGCACTTGCCGCGCGAGTTCGCTCTGCGTTGCCGCGCCCTATCCTTCATCATATGGCGCGGCGCGCGCGGCACGACTCTGAAACTCGCTTATCCCAGGTGTTTGACGTGGCTCAGTCGACGCGCAGTGTAGCTTGAGGCAATAATTTTTTGGAAAGACTATACACAGAGTGTAGCGGCAAACGAAATAACAATGCTTATCTATATACAGTCGTTCCCCAAAAATACTTGCTTTCGGCATCGACCGGCCCTCTGCTGAGCGGCGCCGCTCCTCCTATGCATTATCATAGGTGCTGCGACGTGGCTCAGTCGACGCGCAGTTTAGCGGGAGGCAAGTATTTTTTGGAAAGACTATACATATTCAACCATTTCAGCGAGAATCGATATTTTCCTGCAAGACGCTTATTGCACTAGTAATCCTATGAAACATCGCATACGAGGTTTCAGAGTGATAGTACGGCGGAAGCAAATTTTGGGTGAAATTTTATGCAAAATAATAAGAATGGTATCCCCATACAAGGCAACCACAACGGATAAATAAGTGATCAGCGACAGCAGTAGTCCTTATGCGCAAGTTTCCAACAAGATTATTTCTTTCCAGCTTGCAGTGATTAAAGATGCCACTGGAATAAGTTAAGCACACGCAGAACAACTTAGTGGTACAAAAAAAGTGTCTTATTAGATATTAGGTTTTATTAGATTGTTAAAGAGATCACATTTTATTAGATCACATTTTATTAGATTATTGAAGAGAGATGGTGTTAGCGCCACGTCGAAACTCGAACAATCCGAAAAATGGAACTGATGAAACAGTGAGAGAAAAATAATAAGATTGGTATCCCCATACACTTTGATCGACAGTCTCCTCATAAAATACTTGTACATAGACGGCAGATTCCAAAGAACACGAATGGAACTTCTCTGCGACTCCGATAGCAAGGCTGGCAAACGTTACAGAGGGAAGTAGTAGATCACAAATGTATCCAGACAGCTGTCGAGTAGAGCACGGGCGAGAATGAGCCGAGAGGGCGTGGCCCGGTCCAGGCCTCCTCCCCCGGCTGGGGGTGGTCTTCGGGACATGCGTGGTGGATCCGAAGCCCGCCACCGTACTCGTAGATTCGCAGGTGCCCGAGTTGGCCAGAAGCCAGGCGGCGGCACGCGACGCGCGGCGAACGCGCTGCAGTGGTCGAGCGGATGGTGCGTGCTAATAGTTAACTCGGGGAAATCAATTCGTTTATTTGCATGCGTTTAGCTCCCGTACCACTACTAATTATTGAGGCAATTGCGTGGTGATCAGCGGAAGAAGCTCGTCGCTTGCGTTGCGTGCGCTACGTTCGTTCGCTTTCAGGACCTTGTCACATCCAGCGCACACAGGAGTTCCCCTAATCGCACAGTATCGACCCTGTTCTAGTCAACGATGACCTAGGCTTGGATGCAAATGCAAGAATGAGCTTCCAAGAGTGAGTTTACTCGTGTTTCCTCTCGTACGGTTCATTTCCTTATTTGTTTTTTCATTTTGTTTATTTTGTTCCCGTGGTGTCATATCAGTGTTTTCTTGCAAACACTTTACGCTGCATAACAGATGTGATGAACTCTTTTGTTTTTTTTTCTTTGGTAGCCAAGTTTACAACAGCGGCTGAACATAGAATTTTGTACAACTGATCGCACGGTCTTACCGCTGGCGGTTTTCATAACAATGTTGGTAATCTCCCTAAAATTAGTTAACAGCCACAAGCTTTTCCGAGTTGAACAATAATTAGCTACCATCTCGGCTTGAAATTAATGAGTATTCCTCGACTGGCGAAGCCGAGCTCTCACTGCTGAGGATTTGGGCTCGAGCATTTTATGTAGGAATTGGTCGAGATCCTTTACATTGATTTGCTGGGTGAGAGACTTGTTTGTCTCTTGAATGGGTTGACAGCATTCGCCTATTTTTCCATCTGGGAATTTACCGAATCTGCTCCTTATAGTAGTCACCAAGCAAAGTTAGATGAGACACGACACTGAGAATGCTTTTTTGTAATTCTCTAGCTAGAAGCATGAAAGTTAATCCGCATTGAAAGGATGATATGAGAGAACACTTTATTGAATCAATTATGTTGCACTTCAGTACATCATAAGCTTCTTTTTCATTTTTGATGAATTCGTTTGCAGAGCTCTGAAAGAGTAACTGCTGATAAGACTATATCCTCTTTAGTGTTGCCATCGTTCTTATTTCGGATCGATCTTGTTCTTATGTTATTTGTTTTTGTTTTCACTCACAGAAATACCTTGCTTGTGCTTAAATTCGGTTTCCTTCTATTTCTAAAGCCTCATTCCCTCTTACGTGATTTAGTTCTTTTGTATCTGAAAGAACGTTTTCCACGACTGTTTCTTATTCCTTCATTTTTACTCTTTGTTTCATTCTGTTATGCGTCTCTTGATTCTCTAAATTATATTCATTTTTCAATACGGTTGGTTTCAAGGATAATGATGTAGAAGGTTGTGGATGTGTCCAATGAGATAGAAATCCAACGAGATCACAACCTTCTCATGCTTTTTTTTTGCATTTTTACCCAATTTATTGTTCATTTGTTAGAGATTTCACTCCTTCCATATTTTTGGAAATAAAATTTATCCTTATCTGGAGAAGATCTGATAAATATAATACTCCTTTCACATGGTTCGTATTGCACTTCGTTACTTTTTTTATTTTTTAGGGAGGATGAATGGCTTGGGTTGGGGCAAGGCTTCGTACTGGACGACGCTTTCAAATGCACAAGTCCTCTCGGCACCGACAACACATTGCAGGTGATACTTTCAATTTTTTCTTGTTTCTGTGCCGGTATTCCTGAAGTTGGTTTGACTAGTTTCAGTCAGTGTTGATAGTACATCTCGTTCACAATTCTCATCGGGCATAGACTTAGATTGGTCCATTTTCTAAATTTTTTTGTTTTTCATCTTGCGTTAGCTGCTATTCCTACTTTTGAGCTGCAAATTAATATGCATATATTCCTTACATGACTTACTTGCTCATCTCCATTATCTTCTTAAAGGTGCCACTACGGGAGCCTTCGCCTATCGCAGTTTCCCCACAAGATCTTATGGACTTCTCCTTTCCAAATGATAACTCGCTCTCCCTTCCAATACGGGAATACGGGGTTAGTTTTTCGCGGCGGTTTTTCGTTGCGTTTTTTTCCTTTATTTCTTGATATTTTCCTGGTAGTTTTTTTTCATCCCTCACATATACTTATTCTAGTGCTGTGAATATGTGGCGGACACTTATTTTGTATTTTTCCAGCAAAATTCATGTGAAATTCAGTTCCAAGGCGGGAGTGAGCCGCCTCGGTTGTCACCAGTGTCATCGTCATATCAGTCGATGGCTCCACTGCAAAATATATCATACGAGATGTCGACGACATCCTTGGTTCAGGTACTGTGCGAATTAATTACCTTATATCCGCTATACTTCTCACTATCCTTTCCTGTGTTTCGGTTTCAGGAGGAATCCTACAATTCATTTGAGCAGCCCTCTATTGTTGTGAATGGTCATTATCAAACCATTGAGCAACAAATAATCCAGCCCCAGCAAGGATATTATCAGGTATGGTTTTCTGAAGTTTTGAATTATTTTGTGCTTTTTTGACGCCGTTTTTACTTTTTTTTTCATTTTTTTCAGTGTTTTGTTTTTGAGTTTATCATCAAAGTGTTCTCTTATGTTTTAATTTTTCAGCCCATAAGAATTGATATAGACCATGTTTGTTTGATTCTTAATTTCGCAATTATTTCTTTTCGTCCATTCAATTGTATTTAGGGAGTTTCTTGTTTTCCTACTTCTTTTTACTTAAGCAATTGGTGTTAAGCCTTTGATATTAAATTCTCTCTATCAATTGCCGTAAATAGCTTGCCCTGTTCGCGTTCCATGGTAATTCATGAGCTGACAAGCTTATCCAGATGCTCCATGGGTTTATTTTCATTCTCGCATGAACTTTGTGTTTAAAAGGGCTTTTCTTGTGTTCATCTGGTGTCCGTTGAGACATTGAATAGCTTTTCATTCACATTTTGAAGAATATGCTCTTAATCCTCAACTGCCTATTTTTTCTCTTCATTGTGGGGCGATTACTATAAGTTAGTAGATGAACGCGCTGTAGACGCCGATGATGGTGGCCTTTCTGCGGCCTCAAAACCATGCTGTGCGTCCGCGTGGCTCGAGCAGGAATCCTCTTCGGGACAACCTATGGGGTTTTCTTGATGGCCTTCCTGCGGCCTCAAAACCATGCTGTGCGTCCGCGTGGCTCGAGCAGGAATCCTCTTCGGGACAACCTATGGGGTTTTCTTGATAGTTAGTTTCCTTATTAGCTAACATCAATTGTGATGAACAATTATCAAGGAAACCCGAATTCGCCACTGCAGCGACGATTCCATCTTGAGCGGCGCTCCTGCGCCGCGTGCCTTTTGAGGCCGCGGTAAGGTCACTCCCATCGACGCTCACTGTACACTATGACGTTTATCCAGCTTGCTCTCTCTATTATGAGTAGGGTGGTGCGAACGGCAGTGATTGCTAAGTAGACAGCAACTCAATCTAAGGTTGATGAAAAGGTTAATGCATAGAAAGATAAGAGGTGAAAAAATAAATCCTGAGCTCCTAAGTTTTCTTAAGTGACATAGTTTTCAAAACTTGGCTCCTGAAAAAAAAAACCAGTTTAGTGTGAAGGACAGCGAGATCATTTAGTGCTTCAGAGATATAATTGAGCTTTTCGCGCCTCTCAAAAATTACTGTCTTTCGAAAGTAGACTGGATAGAAAGATATTTTTTCTAAATGTTTTATTGTCTTCGAATGTGGCGTTTTCTTCCTTCTTCACTTAGAAGTAAAGAGGAAATTTTCGCTTTCTGCAAATGTCCAGCATAAAACATGCATGTATTTTCTGTGTTTTCAATTCAACTTCAATGAAATGAATCCAGCCTTGGTTTCTGTTGTTTCTCGTCATGAAGAACTTTATTTTCCGCTATACACCTTATGTGAAGAATTTAAGTTAATTGCCAGCGTACATCCTTGTGTTTACCGAAGGTAAACGTGTTAATACCCCGAATTCGGACACCATTAACAAGGGCGTCAACATTTTTATCATGGGTAATCTCAATGATGCATGTCAGCCCAGAGAGTGTTTTCCGCCATCAGGCTTGTTATAAGCATCCCTCTCTTTGTTTGGTATTATTTGATACTTCGAACAATTCTTTCTTATTTAGGCTGTTTCTGATGCGCCTCCTCAGCAGGTTGTGTCAAATGTGTCTACTCCGCAGCATACGTCAACGTCAAGTGGGAATACCCCGTCAGGTTCAGTGGTGCAGCAAATACTTAATGCACCTTCTGCGAGACAAACACCTACACCGCAACACCAACAGCATCCAGTAAGTCTTGAACCTTTCCATGCACCGGTTTTAGAAGTTTTCCTTGCTCAAATATGTTCAGAGCTCGCACCCGCGTCAACGGCCAATTCAACCCAAAACTCACAATAACGGACGAAAGCGAGCTTCTGGTGAGGAGTGTTGCGTTTACTTACCAGATTTGCTTTATTTACTTGACGGTTTTTTTTCTACTGGGTCCATTTGTTTCTTTCATAGGTGAAATACCCTGAGTATCGTACTCCAGCTAGCATCACTTTTTGCCGAAGTAAGGGGGGGGGGGGGACCATCAATAAGGGGAGAGAGGGGGGAAGCCCTATCTTCGTACTCAGCTTGCAATTCTGCGTCGATAGATATGCAGAAGTGCCACGTTTCACATCTATCAAGTCTAGAAATGAGGGCCGAAATTTTCAGGAAAACTGGTTTTGGGTTGTCTCGTATGAGAACAAGGTTTGCTCTATCTATTCAGCTGATGCAGCTGATGCTAATTCGAGTTGGGATACGTCCAGCCTAATAGCCTAAACATCGGGTATTTTAGAACTTTTTTGGGATTTATCAGCTTTCAATGGAGTCTTTTTCAAAATGCGCGGTTGTCTCCGTACTCAGCTCGCAATTCTGCGTCAATCCGTATACGGCTCGGAGTACCGTTTAGCGTCGGAAGTCCTACCGACCGGTCATGGAGTATCTCATAATAGGCGTGCTCCATGGCCAGGCGAGATAGTGCGATGAGGGCAGAGACGCAGAGCCGCCCGTGAAGCACGCCCGTTATGAGATACTCCACGACCGATCGGCAGGGCTTCCGACGCAAAACGGTGCCCGAGCCGTATACGGATCGACGCAGAATTGCGAGCTGAGTACGACGACAACCGCGCATTTTGAAAAGGGCTCTATTGAAAGCTGATAAATCCCAAGAAAGTTCTAAAATACACGATATTTGGGCTGTTTGGCATTTAGAAGCAGTAATCGATCATAGGCGTATTCTATATGGTTTGATAGAGGAAACCTCCTCCTGGTACCAGAGAACCGCGCATTTGAGAAAAAATGAATACCTAGCGCGTGGCAGGCCGCGACGCAAACCCAACCCTGCCATGCACCTAATTTTCCGGATTTTCCCACGCCAACAGTGAGTTACTCAGGGGACCTGTGCCAAATATTCACATATTTTCAAACTCAGCAAGTGCTACTGATTACCAAATATGTCGCAGCACGGCGAAGCGCGTCGGAATTTTCCTGAAAATTCCTCCCAAAAGTAGGAGAAAACGAAAAATTGTGGAGTATATTTCTGTGCTTATTTTCCTGACGCCTTACCAGTTTTACATATTTTGATACAGTTTTCTGTCTCCTCTGACTTACCATAGGTGAGCTTCGGCTGAGCTGTGGTACCCCCCCCCCCTCAGTCGACGCCTATTGGAGCTGACCACCTTCACTTTTGGATCCCGATTCCTACGGATAACCATCACTTTGGAAGACCCATTTGCAAGACCATTTCACCTATAGTTTCTTTTTATTGTGGAAAAAGTATTCCGGTTTCCTCTGATGCAGTTGTTACGTTTTGAATCGTTGCCACTTGAGACTTTTATTCAGATTTATGTACCTTGCTATATATAAACTGAACGTAGTTGAAACAGTAAGAAACTGTGAGAATTTTCGAAACTAAGTCATCATTGCGTTACATTTCCTTTTTTCATTTTCATTTTCTTTTCTATTAATAATGTTTGCCTTCTAGTGAACTCCCATTCTGGCGTGTCCAACAAGTCGACAAAAGTGGATTCGTCATCTAACAACTCGAACCAAACTGAAGTTAGATTCAGTATGAGCGCGTTGACTCGGGTTAGTTTCGTCTAGTTTTTCTTTGATTCTGTTGTTTATTTTCTTATGATCCTTTCACGTTGAAGATAACGGAAATTGGAGCGGAAATGGCTCAGCTTCAAGAACAACAGGATAAGTTGGGTATCAACAACTCGCAGCGTCTCAGTGAGCTCCAAGCGCAGAGGGCCAGTATCCTGTTGGAGGCCTTAAGCTCGCAAAAGTAAGTAGTTCCTTGATTGACTTGCTCTTTTTGTGTCACATTGTGGCAGTGGCGGGTGCAGAAATGCTTAGCAGGGTGAAAGCGTTGTTTAAGAAAAAAGTGTTCTCCGACACATTGAGAACACGGGAGGAGAATTGAGTCTACTAGAAATATTCATTACGGTATCAAATAATCAAAAATAAGTATTTAAAAATGCTTCAAAATGTAATAAAAATAAGCAGTTAGGAGCGACCTCATGAAAAATCCTTCAATTATTTTGTAAAGTATTATCGGAAAGTTTGGAGACCCATTCTCACGGAGGGGATGAGGTTGTGTCTCCGCATCCGCTACTGCTTTCCTACGATCGAGTTTCGCTCATTGTTGTTTCTCGTCTGTCTAGTCCTATGTTCTTGTTCATCTCTGAAGAGGGTCGCCGTGTTGGGTCGCGTAACCGCAATGAGACCTTAAAAGCGGTTACTTGCCCTTTTGTCGTTTCTTTTCATTGGGTTGACGCCGCTGCTGCTGCGTCACCTGGTAATTGATCACAGTGGTGGGCGCTCACGATAGCGAGAGAAAGAGAGCGAAGCCCTTGATGGCCTTGATTGGATAGGAGCTGCAACGAGAAAGGGCAAAAACGAGACCGAATCACACTTGTCTCCTTCAAACGTGTAGTGGATTCAGAGTGATGGTCTATAGCAATTGATATTTGTGGCTGAGACAGTCAGGGATGATCAAGAGAGGTCTTGTGAACTTTCGAGACAGATGCATTTTATCAAATTGAATAATAGGATAGTACTCGTGTACGCATAACCAAGCGGAACCAGGTTTGCAAACCAACTTTAACGTGCTGCGTCTCTTAATATTACCCCCTCTGTTGATTAACCGATCGCGGTAATCGTCGTTGGTTAAGGTTTCATGAATCCTAGCCCTAAAGAATATTTTCTATAAAATAGCCTGCGCAGCCCAAATTTGAATATGCGAAACCTAATAATTTTCAGTGGCGGATAACTCACAATCTTCTTGAATGATTTTGCCTTTGGAGAAATCAACACAACTCTGAATCTGATATTTCTAATTTATATCTGATGAGAATACCGGTTACAGTGTTGGTGAAACAGTGTTGAGTCAAGTGAAGCAAGTGGCCGCAGCTGCTGCTCCGAGCTCACAACAGAGACCGACTCCACGGTCTCGAGGCAGTCATGGGCATTCCTCGCGACAGCAACATTTTGATAATGCACCAGAGTCTCCACAATACCAGCCACAGATGTATCTTGCCAGTCATAATCAATATCCAAGTACAAGTACCGCCCAGTGAGTTTTTTTTACTCATTTACTGGTTAAGGTTCCATGAATCCTAGCCCTGGAAATACGCTTCATGCAGTTTCGGGCATCTAGCATCTATTCGAAGCGTCTTTTGGAATCTAACGTGCAGTTTAAGCGAATTCGTCAACATTTTCACTGTTAATTTCACTACACAGTCCAACTCTTTGTTCTTAGGTTCCAAGAATTCCCATCTGGAAATGTTAGTCAGACACAAATTGTGCACCAACAGGAACCGATAACCGTTCATCGACCACAACAACGAGTTTACAGAGTGAGTAATTTTGTTTTCTTTTTGAAGAATTTCACGATTTCTCGTTAATGAACGGTGGTTTAGACTCAAAATGCCACAACAGCTGTATTTCACACGACGTCGCAACTTCCACCAGGAACTGTCTACGTCCAAAACGTCCCGCAAGCTTCGCAAGCCCAATTTACGGCCAACCAGCCAACAGTCGGCGAAGTTGTACGGCAGCAGCACCAAGTGAGAACATATTCTTCCTTGTGTTGTCGCAGAGATTCTCATTTTTATTCTCTTTTCAGTTGCGACATGTGTCTGGTGCGCAGCAGGTTATTGTGCAGCAAGTAACAGCTCCACAGATGGTGGTGGCTTCCGGTGGTCAATCTACAACGGGTGCACAAATTCGTGCTCAAATTGTCCAGCAATCTCCCTTGCCTGCTCAGATTGTGCTGACGCCTGCTTCAGTTCAGCAGACACCACAAATGGTACTTCTTAACCTTCCATAAAAAACAAGTCGTAGTTTACTGATCTGCCCTTCGAAAATTCGTTGTTTTAGTGAAACTAGGTAATGTGCTGATCCTCACGAATACTGAACTATAATTGACACTGTTAAAGTTTTCTTTTCGACGACGCATTCTAGGTGGTGCTTGCCCAGAGGTCAACACCTGCGCAAACAGCCAAGCGTCTTGAGGAAAAACGGGCTGGAAGGTTGAGTCGGTGAGTGTTGATTTGTTTTTTTTTTCTACTTCATCTCATTCTTCTTTTACATCGTTCATCTTGGAATATTTCTTCTCACAACTCTTTCCCCTGTATTTGTTTTTTTCTAGAAAGAATTTTCGAACAAATTTATCTCGCGTTTTCATTCGTGGTCTGGTCTACCTCCAAAATAGCAAAGTGATCTTCAAGGCAGAGGACCACCTCGTTTCTCACTTAGACGATATCAGCATATTCCTGACCTCCTCTCCACGCTGATTTCAACAACGTACAGCTTAAGTCACAGAAGTGACAAAAACCCTGTTTTTGGTAGGGTCAAAGTACCCGCTTTTTGGAGCAGGGGCGGATCCGCTCCAAAAAGCGGGTACTTGGTGCTGGCTGCCCGCCACGGCAGCAACGTCGGGTGAACACGTCTTGTCCTGTCCGATCGATGAGATCAACGGTGATACACGTCTTTGCACGTACATTTGTTCCAGCAAACTGGTACAAACCCCGTCACGGAAAACGGGGTTTGGAGACCATACTGGGACATTTCAAGTACATTGCCGGAATCAGCGCATCGAGGAGGTTCGGAATATGTTAATAACTCGAAAACGATATGAGGTGGCCCTCTGCCTTTAAGCCCCCTCCCTCTTGAATGTGCTCTAACCACGCTTTTCGCCCTTTCTTCTCACACTTCATTTTCATGGTTTCAAGCGAATTTCAGCATTAAGAATTGTTATGCAATCTCTATCAGTACGTTTTCACTAGATGGAGAGAATGTTAGCAGAACTCATGCTACTTTTTCTGATATCAACATGCTCGGAACTCAATATCGTACTTTGCTTTCAAACACAAATTTTTTTTGGCAAGCACTTGACCCCTTCCCTCAAAACATTCGATAAGAATATAAAATTTAGATTGCGAAATTACTTCGAGAATATTCACGGTATGCTGGCGAGTCCGGATACGGAAACGCCGTTCAGCGACCTTCGCGATGTGCTGCAACGGTTACTGCCATATCATGCCTATGGAGAGCCGAGCTTCAGCGAGGAACACATAGAGCAATGTATAGTTATTCTACGAACTTGTTTCATCAATCCCGTGGATCATACTTCGCTTTCAGTTGATTCTAACTACTTGCGGACCACAATAAATCTAACGGAGCAACGGAAACGTCTGGAAAAACGGTTACGAAAAGTGTTCTTTGACGAAGCAATGGTAAGCGACCGTTAAGATACAGTTTGTACAAGGTGCTGTATTTGGTAGTTTAGCGCACTACCGAAGTAGAAGAGCGGAATTTGTTACTGTTCCTCGATGGTGAGTATGCGAAGCGTAAACTTGAAGAGGAGAAGGAGTACGTTAAGCAGGGAAATCTCGGTGAGTTTCACTAGATTTGAATCCTACTGATGTGCATGTAGCTATTGCTTGAGCACAGCGATAGTACTTTACAATAGAGCGCGGCAGATAAATGTCTTGTTAGTACCGTAACCTCGTGGTATGCGCTAGTTTGTATGTCTATGACGAAGCAAATGTTTGCTCACTTTAAACTTATTGCAAACTTAGCGACTTTCGTTCAGAAGCCTTTGTTCGGGATAGTCCCATCGTGGCTGCTCTACGGGGATCGGATCAAGAAGCAGTGGAAAAGGCAAAGTCGACATCCATCTCGTCGAAACCGTCATCCTCGAAGTCGGTTATGCAGCAGTACGAATATCATCCGTTTGATGAAATTCCTTTGCCGGTGTCACCGTATAAGTCACCTTCACCCTTCAAGTCTCCGGCTAGTAGTATACGGTAAATAAATTGTTTTCCATACTGTTCGCATGCGTAAACTATATAGAGTCACCGATTCAGGTCACCGTCTCCTTGTAAATCTCCTGCCAGTATTCCCTATTCACCCAGGATTAGAGCACGAAACGCTTCACTATCACAGCATCCCTCTCCTGCCTCTATCCAGGAGCCGGCCAAAGCAAGAAATACTTCGAAATCCCGAACGACGTCGGAAACAGCTCCAACGTGAGTACTACGTACTACATTTTCGTTCTGTGCGAAGTAAACATCTATGGCCATTTACCAGAGTTTCCAGAGCCTCCTTTTGGCATATTTCATAACTTGTAATCTTGCTGTTGATCCCGCTCAGTTGAACTGTTTTGAACCCTTTTTTCAATTCTTTCTTCGTTGCGATGGCTCCTACATCTCATCGGTTACCTAATTTTTCTTGCCCATTGTTGGGAAAGCAGTTCAGTGCAGTTTTATTCATCTCTCAATGATTTGGACATGTTAGGACCTTGTCATTATCAGCATTTTTGCCTAGAATGTACTTGTTTTTCGAACACACCTCAAAGCATAGTACTAGTCAGGAAGATTTAACAGTTTTTTCATAGTAAAGGAAAACACTGTGGCGCGCAGAGTAGCTCTGGTCCAATCCTTCATTCCTTTTCAGTACATATTTTCCTTGGCGTCCCGCTGATTAACAAGGATTTTCCGGACCTCTCTTGATAGCTGAACTCACAATTCTTTTTTGAAATGCGAGCTTTCTTGAGCACGAATCAGCTAAAAAACCTAAAATGTTTGTTTCTGCCACACCATATTCTTTTTTGGATACATCCCTATGAGCTAGTAAAACAACGATTTGTAACGAATTCACCTGTTGGTGTTGGCTTTACTGAAAGATGCTACGTCAATATGTATGTATAGTCTTTCCAAAAAAAAAATCTTGCCTCACGCCACATTGCGCGTCGACTGAGCCACGTCGCAGTACGTATGATAATGCGTAGCAGGCGCGGCGCGGCTCAGCAGTCGGACGGTGGATGCTGGAGGCAAGCATTTTTTGGGACGACTGTACTTGGTAAACCTGTCACTCTATGTCATTAGCAATTACTTGAAAAACTCGTAGAATTTCTTACGACCTTCTCGCTTCAAACATGAACCCTAACACGTTAAAAGCTGAGGGACACTATGTTCTTGTTTCAGGCCCCCGGAAAAGCCAGAACCCCCTAAGGCAGAGCCCACACGAGAGCCTATACGACCAGTTCCACCTCCTCTTCCAACTGTGGCATCACGGAGAGCTCCACCATCAAACCCTATAACAACGTTAGCTGCAAGAAAGGCACCACCATCAAATCCAATACCGACATTAGCTGCACGAAAAGCTGTGCCGGTCAAAAATGCTGCTGAAGTGTGAGTGCTTTCTCATGACTTGATTAGATGTAGGTTTTGTTCTGCTGCGATATGCATATCACTCCACCGTCTTCAGGAAACTCCCTGTAAAGCCAGAAGTGGTGAAGAAGGAACAGCCTATGGCATCAGGACCTTCTCATGTTTCTTCGAGGTCTAAACCAAAAACGCCAGATCCTGTACCACCCACCTCGACTCCAGGGCGATTGCCAGCTAAAAAGGAACTCTTGAGCAGAGCCAGGCAAGGTGTACCGGTGGAGATGCGGTCTCCCCCGGCTCACACAAGTATTGCTGCATCATCGCTGTTTTCACGTTATTCTGTGGATGACTACGAATCCGACGGGTCAGCTTCACCGGAGCTTGGTGTCGACGATGTGATTCCACAGGCGCCGCCGAAAACTCCACCATTACAACCAGTTGCTCCGACACCACCTCCTGCAAAAGATCCAGTTGCAATTCCTCCTCCAGCCCCTACGCCATCTTCTTCTAAAGCTTCTACTCCTGCAGCTCAGACGCACGCACTGAAGCGTATACCCGTTCCTCCGCCGCCGCATAGGTTGCCTGCTTCCCAACGACCTGCCGTTCCTGCTCCACCTCCGCTGCCTCAGAAGAAGGAGGTTGGTGTCTTCTCTCTATTCCTGTCAACAGCTGTTCTTTTAGTGCACCGATTAGTAGCGATAAGCGCGAATATTCATTGTTTAGAAAGTGGTTAAAACACCAGAGAGGACTGCATCGCCGGTGGTTAAGCAAGAAAATGTGAAGCCAGTGGTGAAGACAGAAGAAGAGAAGCCAGCTGAGCGCTTCAGATTCAAACCACAGGTATGCAGAATTTTCTATTTTGTTTCAGTTGCTTCTACGAACTTCGGTTTAACAGGTTTTTTTTTCACATATTGACTCTGTTTTTTCGGTTACTATTTTGTATGATTTGAAACGTTATCTTTTAAAATATCTGCGTAATATGCTGCATCCAAGCACCTTCTAGTAATCAAAGAACGTGAAGATTCTTCTGGAATTTAACTTCAGACAGTTTCGATGACCGGCAAAGACCATCAGCTTACCTACTTTATCTTCCATTGCAGTTTTTTCTTTGAAAGTGTTTCTTTACATTCGCAGGTGCCAAGGCCTACACCTGTCTCTCCGCTCAAGCCAACAGCACCTAAACGTGATACACCTACGGAGACTGGGCTGGTCGGGAAGGATGTAAACTGTAGGGAAATAAAAAATCACCTGGAAGAAAGCGAAAAACTTTCGGTTAGTGCATGCCGTCCCGTCGCTTTAAATCAAAGCCATTATTTCTGCTCGCTGGAAAAAAAATTTTCAGGTGACGGCGAACTGTGTCAAACCTCCACCAATACGTCTGAAGCTGAAGTTCGACGGAGCGAAGCCGTACATAGAAAATAACGAGAATAGCGAAAAAGATGGTGAAAAGAAACACCGAAAACACAAAAAGAAGAAAAAAGAACGGGATAAGGAACACAAAGACGGCCATGATCACGTAAAAGTGAAGCATCGAACAAAAGGGGATAAAAAACACAAGAAGAAGAACAAGGGCACTGATTCGCCTCAGGTTTGGTGTTTATAAATTATGATTTGCTTCTCCTTATACGTAGTGCTTCGTTAAGGAACTTGTTGCTGTTACTAAGAATGGAAAGCGATTGAAAGTAAAATTCGCACTTGGTGGGAGCGACACGCGGTGCAACACTCCGAATAAGCATCCGCCGCTACCTGGGGCTGCCGAATCTGAGTTGTTGGAGCAGCAACCATCGACATCGAAGTCGTTGGCGACCGCTACGGTAGAAAAATTTCTTTTGAAATGGTTCTGATTTAATTACTACATTGTGCTGCTAGTTTTTCTCACCTTCTAATGATGAAGTCCGATGTTATCCGTTGACTCAAATTTTCTCTAGGTGGAAGCTCCGAAGATTCCTCGGTTACGCATTCGAATAGGAGATTCTCCTGCTCTGGTGATTGCGCCACCTGAAGTGAATTTACCTCGAGATTCTTCCAAAGCGCATTCTCCAGCTTCATCTGATGGAATAGCTAAAACGAAAGGAGTGATTCGACAAGATAATTCGGATCCCTTGGCAGTTGAATTTTCAGGTAAGTTCTGAGTTTCTCAGAATTTCCTCGGATCATTCCGAAGTAGAACGCACTAATTCATTTAGATGATTCTGATACAGAAGCGGAGCGCATACGATCTGCTACAGATGAAGCACTGCGTGGAATGGCCAGTCTATCTGCTTTGAGTCGGCCAAATGCTTCGGTTTTACCATGGTCAACTCAACCAGCGCCGTAGCCTCCTCACCCTGCCAAAATCGCTGAAAACCGGTACAACGCTCCTAATTACGTCAACGAAGTTGTGTAAGCGTTAACGATCTCCTGATGTGCCCGTACCAACCCTTTTCAAGTAATACCTGGTAACGCTACTGTAGGCTATTTTCAAAAGTTGCTCTGTAATTTTACATACGTCCTCGTTTAACTCGGTGCCTAGATATTGTGATATTTTCGTAATTTAATGTGTTTCGTGCGCATCAGAGCTCAGCACATTAGTGTTCACACATGGTTGTTTAGATTCTCGTATATTGATGGTGCTGTAGCTGATAGTAGTTCAATCTAGTGCGAAAGTCGTAAGAGACTTAAAACTCCAACTATTGCCTTTTCATTCTTTTTCCTTATGCTCCCACATCTGTCACCCACAGCCTATCCTCCTCTCCACGCAGCCTCTCGTAGAACGACAACGTGCCGCTGGTTTTAATCACACTGCAGTGATGGCTCCTCACTATCACCCTAAATTTCAAGTTTTCAACGGTGAGCCATGAATGCCACTTTTTAAATTTAAGTTATTGACCTGTAGGTTTTCGGATTTACTGAACTTGGGAACAACTTTAGGACTGCGTTTTCAAACAAGTACTGCTTCCTAAGCGCCATCAAATTTCTAGAAACATCATTACAAACTAGGAAATCTGAAAATCGCTAGAAGTGGGGAACACTATGCTAGAACTGATTGTCTTGGAAAATGTTACTTTGGGAGCCTTCGGCATTTTCGATAAGATAACTCCAACAAGTTCTGATGAGAAAGCTTTGTTTTCAGTGCATGAGGTTAAGCAGTGTAAAATTACATTGAGAGTTGCATATTGTGGGGAATTGTGAGCTAGCCACTGAGCGCTGGCGGTTAAAGCAACCATCTCGTACCAAAGATCGTTTTGAGCTGCATACAGCACTATCTTCTAAAAAATTTTAATTCCGCTGAATGTCTTTGAAATGGCTTAGTTTTGAGCCGGTGGAGCGCTCCCCGCAGGCAAGCATGGCTTCAAGTAGTTAGTGGTCATCACTGCATGGAATATCTGTGCTCATTTCACTTCTTTGTGGTTATATATTGATTCGCGCCTCTGTCCATATAATCTCGTATTTTTCCCTGACTTGTCGCTCGTTTTGAAGATGTCCACTTCCTCGCCCCATTTCCAAGCTGCTAATCATCATTCTGCATTGATTTCATCAACTCACTACCCTTCGTCGCGGCCAGAACGAATCTGAAATTGTTATTTTTATTCTATACAAGTGCGTGTGCGTTTTCATGTTCTGTTTTTATTGTCAGTGCTGTCACAGATCTCAGAGCCCATCATCGGCACCTATTGCATAGTATCCGAAGAGTTCTTTATGCACAGATTATATTTTCTCCATGTTGAATACGATTGTATATCAGAAATGCGTTATCGTTCGTAGTTACTTCTGTTCAACTCGTTTGCAAGTTGCTCTTCAAGCCCATCGCACTCAGTCATTCGATACTTTCATTCCTCAACTAGTTGCGCAGCTGTATCCCATAAAGACATGACGCGTCGTCCATCTGCTCTCATTTTTACAACCTATCGTGTAATTATTTGCATTTTCTAGTGTTCCGGTCATCATCATACATGCATCTTTCTCTTAGTAATAGTGCCAGTCGTGAGATTCTACTTGCGCGAAATTCTGTTGAGATTTGTTTCGGGGTGGAATCAAGCGATGATGGTGTTACTGGAAAAAAGGTAGCCGTTCCTAAGTTTCATAAAAGGCTCTACCGGATCAAAGCGTTCCTCTTGATCTGTATGAAAGGCCATTGTGATCTTTTGTTTGTC
This sequence comes from Ancylostoma ceylanicum, assembly GCA_000688135.1. Taxonomy (NCBI): domain Eukaryota; kingdom Metazoa; phylum Nematoda; class Chromadorea; order Rhabditida; family Ancylostomatidae; genus Ancylostoma; species Ancylostoma ceylanicum. Next base: position 588,390 of record JARK01001341.1, on the reverse strand, counting down.
TTTTATGATGATTTTGTTTGTAAAATAGAATTAAAGTGATATGTGATGGCACATTAGCTGATTAATTGCGGCAAATTATTATGTATTATAAATGTGATATAAACCCTTTCAATGAGGTTCTTTCTGCACAGAAGAGAAAAAAAAAACATAAACTCGCAGGCCTCAAGCAAACGACAAGGGGTAGTCATCAATGAAAGTGTAGCAATTCAGTAGTCGCTTGAGTAGTCGAATGGTTGTCCTGAGAACACCCACTCAGGCACTTTCACCGAGTTGCTCGACAATACATACTTCTGAGGTACCGGGCAGGCCCCGGCCTTTTCTTATCAGGTACCGGGAAGGCCCCGGTCAATGGTTTAAATGACGCGGGTGTACCGGTCAGGCCGACAACACAACTCTGAACTTTCGTACCACGGTGGGCCCACCGTTATCCCACGGTGGACCCCCAACTGACAGTTGGCCCACCGTTATCCCCAGGTTATCCCACCCTTGTCCCCCGATGACGGTGTTCGCCCCCATTTGCCCAACCGTTAGCCCACCATTGTTATCAATCCCACGGTGGGCCCACCATTTCCCCACGGCGGGTCCACCATGCTTGGAAAACCCACGGTGGGACCACTACTTGCCCACCATTCGCCCACCGTTATCCCACGGTTCGACGTTTCCATGTAAACACTTGTTGAACAGCTGCTGATACTGGTAGAAACCGTATATAAGCCGACTGCAGGGTGTGAAAGCCAGAGTCTTGTCTCCACTTAGCTGGAGACTAGACGAGCCCTACGGGACTTGTCTGGCCGGCTGCGGCCCGGTGGAAACCGTGGCCCAGCGAACGGTCAGGCAAGATGCGTGGGACGCGGTCCTTAAATAAATCAAATAAATAAATAAAGAAAGAAAGAAACTTAAATAAATCAGAAGCACTTTTCACATGTTTTAAAGACTTTTTCGCCATAATTCGACACTTGACAATTCGGCACCGATTCTACGATGGTTGGAGGCCGCTGCTGCTCCTACGCCGACAAGGACTATTCAGGTGAGTTCCTTTTACAAACAACCTCCCCTCCTTACTGAGGAGTTCCGGGGGAGGTTGTTATTCTTCTTTGATGATAGTCCGTCTAAGGATAGGAACGAAACGGACAATTTTCTTTTATTTTTATTTTTGTTCTACTCTTTTATATTCATATTTATTACTTGTTATTGAATGTGTTTGTTTTTGTCTATTCTCTCTCGAAAATCCCTGACCAGCAGATAAAATATGGGAAACTTCAGGTGGGAACATGCGTTGTGAAACTGTGCAATCTTTGCAATGTTTTGGGAACACCAAGAGAGGATTTTGCTTACCTCTATGCCCTATGAAAATAGGTGGAACCATGAAGACTATAACTATTATTTTATTAGTGGAGATCAAGTTGAAGATGTGATTTTTTCTGCGCACGGTAAGCATACAATTGCTATTAGCTAGATGCTTTTCTATGAATTGGAGTAGCTATTTTTACTTCAGGTGGTTAGTATCGAGAGAAGTCATCCAAATCCTCACTTTATATTTGAAAGAATCCCGAACGATTTCGCCATAGAAGATTTTTTTACAAGAACGTGAACCAACATGTCAATGACAAAATGTGTAGAACATATGTGAGATGTAATTCTAGAATAAAACAATAAAAGCACCTATATTTGTTGTATTTGTTGACATTTTTGGCTTTAGAAGCTATATAAAGCATAGAAGAGGATTCAGCAGTGCATTAAGCCGTTTACCGGGCAAGCCGACTACACAATACCGGGCAAGCCGACGAAAGACACCGGCCAGACCGCATTCATTTTACCGGGAAGGCCCCGTAGGGTGCTTCGGCCGTCCTGATGTTTGGTGACGGGCAACACGGGGAATGTGCCTGAGCAGGTATTGATTACAATTCCAAAAACCTTGCGGAATGGATGCGTTCCCGCTTAGCACCGCCGCCGCAGCACGGTTTCATTGTCACCATTCATTGGTTTTGACATATTTTGACGCGTATCACCTGTATTTCAACGGGTCCTAACGGTCCTCGTCCGTCCTAACCCATTAACACATTGTGGACAATGTGATGCACATGGCGCATCACGCTATTCCCTTACGTTGAAAACTGCACTTTTCCTGCGGCTGCTTCACATAACCACATTATTCGGTGCGAGAACAACATCAGATGGACCTGGTCACGGCTCTTACTACTCAGGCAGTTTCACCGGGTTGCCCGACAGCAAGTATGAGGTACCGGGCAGGCCCCGGCCTTTTCTTATCAGGCACCGGGAAGGCCCCGGTCATTGGTTCAAATGACGCGGGTATACCGGTCAGGCCGACAACACAAATGAAATACCGGGCAGGCCCCGGGCATGATAATGGTGATCATTAGAGAGCGGTGAGAACTCTGGGATTCATTTTACCTAATCCGTTCATGGGGAGCAGCGTTACTTTTCATCAGAGAAAAGTAAGTTTTTCTGAACGTACCTTAGGTAGGATTTATACTGGGAGGAACTGGGCAAAAGTTACTATGCAACCTTAGGTCGTTTATTTCTCAGCCAGGAACCCATGCTTATTCTGTTTTTCTTCTGCTGAGTAGAGAAGGATTCAACGTATCTTTCAGTTGAAACCATGTTCTCTAGGAGGGACTAGGAGTTGCTTTGGAAGAGTTGGCCTCGAAACATGTTCCCGAAAAGTGGGTTGTTATGATAATTCCCCTTACAAGATTCACCGAATTTCTAAGAAGGAGTTCAATACTTAGAAGCGCAAGAAGTGCTCTCACTGGAAATATTCACGGCTGCCTATCGAAGCGGATCATAAGGAATATGATTGCGAAAAACCAAGAGAATTCCACTATTTTTTGTGCGGTAGGTTTGCGATTTTTAGCATCCAGACGCTTGAATTGAAATGGCTATTTATTTGTTTTGTTTCTTAGACAGTCAGGAGAAGCAGAAGCTATCCAAAACCCCACTGAGTGCAATGAAAGATTTCCGAAGATTTTCGAGAAAGAAGGCTGTTTTCTCAAGAATATGAACCAAGCTGGCACTGAAAAATGGTGTAGAGCGTAGAGCAGATGTAAACTCAAGCAGAACAATAAAAGTGTCAATATTGACTGTATTCTTTGACATATTTAGCCGAAAAATCTGAATTGTGCATAAAGGAGGATTCCCGAACTGCACTGAGCGTTGCCCGGTATTGTGTAGCCGGCAAGCCGGCTACACAATACCGGGCAAGCCGACGAAAGACACCGGCCAGACCGCATTCATTCTATCGGGAAGGCCCCGTAGGGTGTTTCGGCCTTCCCGGTGTTTGATGAAGGGCAACCCGGGGAATGTGCCTGAGAACGAGCATGCATCGACTGGCGGCCGCAATACTCACTTGTGAATGAAAAGTGTGGACACCGTTGATCTGTCCTTGTCAACAGTGATTCTCACTCATAACACCTAAACACCGGTGCGAATTTGAATTTCGCGCCGCGTTAGCGCTTTTCCATGGGGCGCGCCGTGCGCAGACAGATGTAGATTTATATAGATACGAGTGATAGACGGATTGCGTGACTGAACCATTGCTGCGGAACCTGAACGAGGGATGCCGAGAGAGCACGCTCCAAGTGAGAGGGTCGAGTTGGTCCCACCGCGATTCTGCAGCCGCGACACTACGAAATCGCACACGCAATCCGTCTATCTTTTTGAGAAGGACTGTACTTACGAATGGGGAGCCCGATACTCACATGGCAAACAAGAGAACGTCGCGCAAGCATTAAAGGACGGCTACTGTTGCGGGTGGCCGGTCCTGCAGTGAGAACGCACTCGTTACCGTCTCTCCTCACCTTTAATTCGATGCTATTTCTTTTGAGATCCTAATGCTTTGAAAGGTTTTGCTGGGATTTTTGCGATCATTTTGCTCTACTTTACCTTGATACTAGCTCCCTAATCACTACCAAAATTATTGACATAAGTTCGGCATGCTCAACTGCGCGGTTTTGCTGGCAGGGCTCGTTTTTAGGCCGGAATGGAATGTTGACGTTTCCTCGCAGAGATGGAACTAGATGTGTTCCTTGTTAGAAAGTGCTATTAGCACAATTTCTAACTTCATATTTCGCTGCTGGGAGTTCCTTGCTGCCCTCCCTATGTAGATAGTTTTTGTCTTCGAAGTAGCTTGTCCTGATGTGCATTTCGCTTCGTTGCTTTGAAATGCTCTTTCCTCCAAAGCGTTGTTCAGTATAAGATCTGTTATCGTTTTATATTTCATAACGCGATCATTGTTAGCATGTTATATACCTTCTCCTTCAGAACCTGGGAAGGCCATCATGGCTGAGCAAGTAGAGAGGGCATTCCTTAAGCAGCCGACTATCAATCTTAACAACAAGGCCCGTATTTTAGCGGGTAATAAGAAGGTACCGCGATATGTGCGCAATATTGGACTTGGTTTCAAGACTCCTCGAGAGGTAGTGCTAGATTAGCTCTTCATCATCAATTTTTTGTACTGTTTTTTTTTTCTTAATTTGTGTGAATTCAGGCTAGTGAGGGAACCTACATTGACAAGAAATGTCCATGGACGGGAAACTGTTCAATTCGTGGCAATATCCTCACAGGTGTTGTACTTAAGAATAAAATGACGAGGACGATTGTAGTTCGTCGTGATTACTTGCACTTTGTCAAGAAGTACCGTCGTTTCGAGAAGCGACATAAGAACGTGCCGGCCCACTGCTCACCAGCTTTCCGGTAATTTTTCTTCTTTGAATTTTGTTTTACTTCTCCTTTCTTCCATAGTTCTTGCTTTGGTATTTATGCTAGTCAGTGTATTGGATTTTCACATTTGTATTAGCTTGAAGTTTCTTCTTCTTGTTAAACAAAATTCCAGAATTTTCAAGTGCAGCAGGCCTGTAGCTTTCATTTCTGAGGTCCCGATTTTTTAAAATATGAATGCTTCCTCCGATGAAGTGTTGTCTGGTGATCATTCTTAGAAGTTTTTCGCTTTGTTTCACAGAACAACTGCTTGTGACAATTTTCACACGTTTTTCCAATACTACAAATGTTGGATGCCTCCAATTTGGAAGCCTGAGGTTTTTTTTTTGTTGTTTGGTGGGCATAATATAATACTTCTCTGCTGCACAATTGACAAAGTCGCAATGAAGTTTCGTAGCAGCACAGAGGTGACAAAAATCTCTTCATTGTAAATAATGAGTGAAGTGTTCTCATTTGGATCAAGTGAGGTGTAGCCCTCAGGTTGTGGCACACTTCGACCATTTTTAGAAAGTTTCCATAATTACCTAAGCCTTCGTTTCTGTGATATCTCCATTAATTTGTTTTGCTGCGATTCTCTTTGAATAGAATAGCGATTGTTTGCAGGTTATGCTTCAAATTTTATAGCAAAATGCTGAGTAATTGGCTGTATAGTTCGATTAAACAAAGCTACGCTATTTTCCTTTCAAAAGCCAGAATATTGGTTTCTTTTTGAATCTTTCCGAAAATTTTAGCAATGTTTGCCACTGCCTCACTTGTGGATCAGTTTCGTCAGTGTTGTCTGTAAAGATTTTCATTTTTTTTTCAAAAAAAAAAAACGTATCATTTAAGGCTCGATTTTCTACCTTAATCCTTTCTTCAAATCCTTGCATAGCTTGTGTCTTCAGTTGATGTTGTAATCTCAGCCCTCAGTTTTCAGTGATATCGCCCCTGGAGATCTGGTCACTATCGGTGAATGCCGACCTCTCTCAAAGACTGTCCGGTTCAATGTCTTGAAGGTGAACAAAGCTGGATCAACGAAGAAAGGATTTGCCAAGTTCTAAATACATCGCGTTGCTGCCCTTGTTTGTTGTTGATGAACTTCTACTCGCGACTCGCGAATGTTATTGATTGTTGAGTCTTGAGAATGAAGTCTATTTTATTGTTCCTGAAATCAGATTATTCGCTTAGTATTTTCGAGATGGTATCTTCGAAATGACGCTTGAAAAATTTAAATAGTTTGCGTGGAACATCGCTCACATATCATTATACTCTCGGGATTCATGATTAAAACAGCGCTAATTTCAACAGAAAGAAGCGTACAAAAATATTTGCAAAATGGGGTAAGGGCGTCGAGACTTGCTAGTATAATAGATGAATGAGCTTGGTGTTAGATAAGGGCATTCTGAGCGGACATGTTAGCTATCCTGTAGAGATACCTCAGGTGGAGTATGGATGCAGTGTTTGCATAAGTTTGAAGAGATCTTGGTATTCCATCGTTGCTTACGTTTTGTTTGTGTTTTTATTTTCTTTCAAACACCGGCCAGTTCTACACCAAGAATCTAAAAGTCGTAGTTCACGCCTATTTTCTCTTCAGGGGTTATTTCATGCCCTGATCACGAAGACCATGCCTATATTGCACATGCCGTTATGCCGATTTGGCACGGTTTTAACAGTGTTCTTATAAGAGAGTGGAAGAAAATGTAAATTTTGTAGTGGAAAGGAGTTTACTGTGAAATAAGGTGGGTAGTCGTGTAGAATAACCCCACTGCACAAAGTTTCGAATGATTGTGAGGTGTTATTTATACAGTATACCTACTACAACCCTACAAATGTAGGGTTACGATTGAGTGTGATTCTCGAGGTCAGTGAATGGAATAATCTTCGGTTGTAAAGTTTGGGTTAGGTTTTTTGACAGAGAACGAGCGGAGTAGTGCGTATACATCTTTTGTCCTTCACTATGAAGCCATCGCTTCATCATTCACGATTATTCCATGTAACGCGTTGCCGAGTGTGATCATGTTTCACTATTTCAAGCAATTTACGTCAATTTTTTCCAGAGATCTGGGTTAAATCCAGTTTGTTCAATGATTTGTTGTTAGCATTATTGCATAACGGGTTTTGTTGTGCAATCAAACAAGACGGGAATGGCTTCTACGTTTTCTGAAGATGACAGGGACTATTTTAACAAATTTACGGTAAGTGCTAGTAATATTTTTTTTATAATTTACGATGAATTTGTTGAATATTCAACTGAAGCCATTGAGCAGTTAGACCTAACCTGAGTACCTTACTCTTAACAGTATATCTTATAATTATTTGTAAAATATCTATTTTTGATTGTTCACGAATGTCAGTATTTTAAAATTAGCATTGTTAGTATTTTTATTCCACACATGTGTTCCGAAACTTAACTGAACATTTCCGCCACTGGTAAACACGAATCTCTAGAAGTGCCAGATCATATGGTTTTTCGACGTATTTGCTGGCGCTTTGTTAGTCGGAGTTGGCACACAGGACCATAGGTCAACCTCCATTATTAGACAGTAATGACGTCTGGTACATTCGCTAGCTGATGACAGCTGGCACCTGTTTGATCACATGAAAGCAAATTTTATCAGACAATTTGTGTGAGTATTAGAAAATACCTCTTCTGCCTATTTGTGATGTCACACAATGTGGAAGCTTCTCTTTGTTAGACGGCATATGCTGCGCTTTCTTTTTAACAATATTATAGATATTTTCTTCATTATCGTACTTTCTTGGCAATGAATATTTCAGAGCGCTAGAAAGGCGAGTCATATAGATGCTGGTGTTCTAGATGATGTCCACGATGTTTTATCTAATAAGGAGGTGAAACTTTCCACTGCTAATTTTCTTATCATTTACAGCAACGGTTTTGCTATTCGACTCTTTTTGACTAAGGCTACCTCTTTCGTGGAATATGCTTACATCGTTGCCTGAATCTTCAATTGACTTCATTTCAAGTTCTCATCTGCCACAAGACTGGCCGCTGCAAAGCTTCTGGTCTACGCTGAAAACATCCAGTGTGCCGAAACCACGGCTCACTGCTCTACAATTGATTGGATAATGTTGACAGCATTGTTGGAATCCGCCGACGAAGAGCGCACTGTCAAAATCTTCAAAATATGGATGGTGTGTTTTGAGAAGCGGCGAATTCGGTTGGTTTTGAAAATTAAATTTGTTTAGGTTGGGGCAGCGTAGGAGGGTTTTTGAAGGGTACAATCACCCTAGTTTGAGTTGCATCGGGAGCGGTGCATTTTAGTTGAGCCCGGCCACATGAAGCTGATTACTTTTCAGTATATCTTTCTGTAAAAATGAACCTTATTCACTGACTCTTTTCATCGCTTTCCAACCATGTTGCACTTAAAGGTCGTCCATATGCGTCCTCTATATGCCTCGTAGTGTCAAGCGAAAAACTCCACAATGTTGAGGTGTTTTAGTGATTCGGATGACGAAGTTGTATTCCTTGCAAGTTTTGCGAAGACATTATCAAGGAGAGGTAAAGATGTATTGGATGGTTTCACATTAGAAGAATCGAGAACCTTTAGGAAGTGCGTAGTTGAGAAATTTATAATTTCTATTATTCTTCACACCCTTCGGACTACTTGGCGTCCTACAGAAGCCTTCTGATTACGTTCTTATTGTTATCTGAATTGGAGCGAGGAGCGAAGTTTTTCGAGGGTGCTGTTAAATTTGTAGTGAAGACTATGTCCGCTGAAGAAATGGTAAGCTGTCCAGCAAAGTTGTTGGCTTTTTCATAGAATTTTCTCTGCTCATTTTGGACATTTCTTGCTCTTGTTTAGTTGCTCGAGTTCTGCATTGATGAGCTTCCAGTGTATGTTCGTGGTAGGTATGGAATCTTGAAGGTGTTTCTGCGGGAAACTGCTGTTTCTAATGAGGTTGGACCATCTACTTTGGCAGCAGCATTGATAGTCCCTCTGATATTCATCCTTCATTCAGGATTGCATTGTCACACCTTGCTCCGCGAGATTTTATCCATTCTTCCAGGTAGGAACAGTGATTGGGAAGATCTGCCAGCAGTTGAATGAGCACCTGAGCAGCCAGCTGATAACAAATGCCGCAGCTGATCTAGTTGCGACGCTGGTTCGGCAATTTCCTGGCTCACTTGAGCTCCAAAAATTATTTTCGGAGAATGCGACTCATCACTTGAAGTTTGTGTCTCTTTCCATTGTTATTACCTACTCTTAATGGAGAACTTTCTGGTAATTAGGCGTTTAGATGCGTAAGGTGGAATGTGCTGCGGTGGTTTGGGCGTATTGACGCTTCAAAGGAAAGCTGTCACTTCTTTCTGGCACTCCAGACCTCTTTGCGTGGAAAGTTCTTGGCTACTGATGAAGATCTTTGGCCTCCACTCATTTGGGAGACAGAGGTAGACTACAGGATAATCTCCGCATTTTACTGCTCTCGCATTTCCCCCTTTTTCAGCTCTTTCCCATTCGCTGTCTGCGTTGCTTCATTGTCAAGGGATTTTCAAGCGCACCCTTCTGCAGTAAATGGTTAGAGCGAAGGTCGCCCCGCGCTATAAATTTCTTGTGCGCTTCATAAAAAAATATCGAGACACAAGCGAGTACCAACAGAAATGACCGTTGAAGATAGTCACGTATTTAGAGATGGATTGTGTAATTCCTATTTGGTGACTTCCAGGATGTGTCGTGCGTCGATCCTCACTGGGATTGCGAGGAGGCAGAAGACATTCTGTGGGGTGCTGATCGAGCTCTAGATGCTTACTTAAACGTATCTGCGGTACTTCAGCAAAAATTTCATTATGAGCTGGATAGTAATGATCCGGTTGGTTTTTGAAGGATGTTTCCCATCTTCTCCAGTATTACTAGCGTGTAAATGAGGCGAAAAAAGCACTTATAATCCTGTTGTAGATTTGCTATGTGATCAATTAGCGTTTACAGCTTAAGAAGTTATCGATTGTCTAATGTCTGCACTTGAGGTCTTGTGCTCTTAGATGAAAAATGAGGAATTACAGCTGATTCACAGTGCACTTAAATGGCATCTCCCTGAAATTCGGCTTGCGGCATTTCGACTGTGGTTATCCCGTTCAGGAAGAAACTTGCGAGAATCGGATAATAACAAGCTTTTAGGTTGAAGATTCAATGTCACTTTCTTTCCATATATTTATCCACGGATCACATTGTGATTGTGAATCAGTTTAGAGGAGTTCATTCTGGGTAATGGCATGAGTTCCTCAGCAAGCTTGCGAAAGGAAGTAGAAGTCGCTTCAAGTTCATGCACTATGACAGAACAAGGCAGATCTGAATGGCTGCGTATGCTTAGCACTCTGGCAGAGAAGGCGAAACTGGACGAACTGCAGGTGTGCCTCGTTTTCCTCATCAATGCATACTTTGTGCTTTTCGGAGAATTCCTTTTTTCTTGCCCTCGAATACCGTTTTAGCGTGGTACCAGCTATCTTCCTGATGATCTAAATGACCTGCAACTCCCGCTGTTACCACCACTAAAACAAGCCAAGGAACAATTGGAGGATTTGCTGAAAATTTCTGGTTCAGCTCACGCAAAATCATGTCCGGCATTCCCAGTCTTGTATGAGAATTTGGCCAAGGCAGGCTATGATCAGAGGGTTTTCGCTAGATTAATGATTGTGAGTCGATAATGTTAGTGTTGTAACTAACAAATAATATAACGTTAGCAGACACATAATTCTTTCTTCATCAGGATCTCTTCAATCTCATAAGGTCTCACGAAAATGTGAAAGATGCGCTGGACGCGATTTCCGGCGCTGTGACAAGGTGCCGTTTGAAGGTATTCTCTCTGCAAATATAAATGTAGTGTTTTCCGTGCATAGAATGTTCGCTTGCTACAGAATCTGTTGATTTCTGTACGTCCAAAAGAGTCTCACTCGCTCTTTAGGTGGTGGTAGATCATGGATGTACAATAATGGATGAGCTCCTCTCTATCCATCATTCTGATGAACACTTTTTCTATTTGATAGAATACTTTTACTGTTGGGTGGGTTCTACTTGTTTCAGAATTTGTCTTGAAGAAGTTTTCGCTTGCTAAAGATGTTGCAGTTTCAGGCAATGAATCGCTTGATCGACAAGGACACTCAATGTCGTACATTGCCGCTGTCACGAATCCTGTGGTCCGTTTGCGAAAAATCGCAGGATTTAATGAAGATCTATTTTGAAGTAGGTTTTAATCTTTTCATCAGGTTTCATGCGTTTAGATTTCACCAGCAATCAGTTTTTATTTGTTTATTTGTCTGCTGCTTATTTTCATTTGTTTGCTTATTAAGTCACGCGTCTTTATCTATTTATTCAGTTACAATATAATATGTTATATGTAATATCTTTATGTATTCAATACAATTATGCATAATTATATAAGAAATAACAATACTATATAATAGATAATGCAGTAATATAATGTGTACAACACAATAATATTCATTTCTTCATTCATTTACATATTCCTTTACTTGCATGTTTACCATATTGTTCAATTAATTTATCCAATCAATCATTACTCTTACTCTTTCACAAAAAATGACACAATGAAACGAGCTTTCGCCTTCACTCATATGGTACAAAATATTCTGGGGTTACAATGGGTGTGAGGTCGTTTTCCATATACAGATAGAGAAAAATGGCATTGGTTCCGCCTCCTTATTCTGAACGTTATTTGATGACACTTTTGGCTTACTGTGTCAAGGCTGCGCCTATTCTGTACACTGTTTCTGAGCGGTTAATTCCTATACTTCATTAGGGAGCATCTTAGCCTTTATTAGAATCCTGAGAAAGGCTGAGTCAAAATGGAAACTGACAATCAGAAAATAATTATGTCTTTTAGAATCCCTCTGCAGAATCCTTTGTTGCGTTTAATAGTTACTAGACGGTATACCCGGCTTCGCTCGAGAGTTCTCTACCCCCGGCTTTTCACACTGATGCGGATAGTTATTGATACTAATACATTCACTCGAACTGCCAACGAATTTTCGATGACTATCATGTTGAGTATTCTCGGTAGCCCTTTCGTCACCCCCGCACGGAAACAAAATAACCGGTATAAAAAATTAATCAAATTGGTGCAAAATGACTGTCATATTCGTGCTCAGCGTATTCGATAACCCCAGTAGACATGTCCTCACCAACCCGTGGGCAAGAATTGCGAAAAATCAATAAAATCGATAAATCAATACTTGGCGCAAAACGGTTGTCATATTCGTACTCAGCGTATTCGATAACCCCAGTAGACATGTTCTCACCGACCCTTGGGCAAAAATTGCGAAAAATCAATAAAATCGATAAATCAATACTTGGCGCAAAACGGTTGTCATATTCGTACTCAGCGTATTCGATAACCCCAGTAGACATGTTCTCACCGACCCTTGGGCAAAAATTGCGAAAAATCAATAAAATCGATAAATCAATACTTGGCGAAAACGGTTGTCATATTCGTGCTCAGCGTATTCGATAACCACAGTAGACATGTCCTCACCGACCTGTGGGCAAAAATTGCAAAAAATCAATAAAATCGATAAATCAATACTTGGCGCAAAACGGTTGTCATATTCGTGCTCAGCGTATTCGATAACCCTAGTAGACATGTTCTCACCGACCCTTGGGCGAAAATTGCGAAAAATCAATAAAATCGATAAATCAATAATCAATCGATAACCTAAGGTAGCCTAAAACCCTGTTTCAACTCACTTTGAAGTTAGACTGTTTTGATTTGAACTTCGTCTTCACACAGGTTTTGTTTCAGTCGTGCAGATCAACTCTCATTGACTCGCCGCTGGACTCGAAAGTACACGAACGTGTGTTGAAGACGTTGAAACTGTTTGCCTCAAAAGCGGAGTGCAGTGAGTTTTGCTACGAACATATCAACGTGCCTATGTTATTATCCTGGAGATGTTAACATCCTGTGTTCTACCATTTCTCGTCTATCACACTTGAAATTTCACTGGAGAACCAAAGCTTTTTGTTGCTTCATTCTTTCCTTCGCTACTGGACCGGAAATGCACTTCCTTGTCATTGAACCTCTCTCTTCTCTCCTTTTCCCTCTACTGTCGACTTGCACTTCTTCTTCATCTCTCATTGCAGTGCCAAGTTTCCCCACTTCCACTCTCTCTCTCATTTTTTCATTTTTTTCATTTTTCATTTATTTGTTTATCTATCCTGTTGTTTCCATGCCCCCCCCCCCCGCCCCTCTTTTTGCCTGCGTCCACAACTTCTAACAAGGAATCAAAGATGCCTGTTGCAACCCTTTGCTCAAATTTTGACTTATATTCACAATTCCTCTCATTTCTGCTGCCTACTATTAAGGCATGGACAGTGTTTGAGGTTTTGATATGCTCTACTAGCGATCAGTAGCCCTTCTGGTTTTGGAAATATTTTCTCAGGTGTTCTATAATCTGTACATCTTATAGTAGCTGGTTAATGTATCGCAACACGTTGAAGGAAGATTATTAGTCAGACAGCGATATATGAGTTTTTTTTCACCGTGGATTCATGCTTCTAGGAAATTTTCCTGTTTAAGGGATGCCAGCTGACTTTGTAGAATTTCTGTTTTGGCATTGTGTGGATGCTCAACAACAAAACGGGTTTCTCGTTCGGAGCGCAGCCACTATTTTGTTTGGTATGTTGTAAAGTCTTTTTTAGGCATCTTTACAAGTCGAACATGAATTATTATCCAGGTTTCGTGGTTCGATACATCACGAAAAGTCGTTCAGTACCAGCGTTTTTTATTGTATCTACAAGGGCCAAATTTTGGCATGAAGTAGGTTATTATTAATTAACGATATTGAATGGGCGAGATATTTTCTTTACATTTCTTTCTGGTTGGTTAAAATTGCATATCAAGCACAGGTTGTATTATAGGTGGTGAAACGATGTTCCTCATTCTCAGAGCTGCCATCCCTTCAGCGCATTCTCCTTCTGATTTTCCTCACCCGGTTGTCTCTCGGACATCCTCTCTGTTATTCGGAAACAGTGCAAACGTTAGTGTCCAATTTTCTGCGCATTCTATCAGTATTGAAATGTTCAAACGAAAATTCCCTTCCCCTTCGTTCCACTGAATGATACGGATGCTCTTCGTTTTTCTATGTTGAGTGCAGATTTCTGTTCAGTAGATAACAACAGAATTTTATCAAAAGAAGTATGGTAGTTCCTCAGATATTTTTTTACGTAGGAAAGTCATTTCGTATTTTATTCTACTGAGGATTTGAAGAGAAATTTGAGCAAATAAGGCTAGGAAACGTCAGATACTGTGCGAAGTAATCAAATAGGGGTCCACCGCTTGTAGCTTTTTATAAGTGCCGTGCAGGATGATTTTCCGGAATTCCAGAATTGCAGCCTTGTACAGGGTCAAGCGTGTGTCGATAAATTATCAAGGGGGGTCGTACGGGGAGTGGGGAAAGAGGAGGGGGGTCGTGAGGGGTGGGTCGTGGTCGGGAGGGGGGTGACTTAGTGTGGAATAGGAGGTCCCAGTCCTGCAGGCCGGTAATAAGTCATTTTATGGATCCTACCCAATAGTGCTTTACCCCCAAGTTTCAGGTCTCCAGCTTCAAGAGGAAAGATTCAGCACAGAAATTACGGAGATGAGGTTTCGTCGATAAAAATGGCCTTTTTTCCATGTTTTTATCGACGGAGTTGAATCGCGGTGGAAGCAGCTGCGGAAAAACGAGCTGCACAGCCTGAAAGCGCAAACCTTCGACTATTAAAAACCTGAAAAAAATTGGGACCTCAACCGGCCAGGTCCTCTGATATTCGTGTCCGACTACAACCATGCCTCTAAACAAGTCTAAATTTTTGGCTGAAATTTTCGCACGTCCGTACTAAAAGTCCTACCCAGTCCTGCAGGCCTATAAACAGTTATTTCGTGCTTTACGGTAGATCTTCTCGAATCTACTACAAGCGCGTGCCATTTTACGCCATGCAAAAGTTCTAGCCTTGGAGGGGATCGAACCCTTGACCACGTCGATGATGTGTATGGTTGTTTTTCGTGACGAATACGAAGGTATTTCGTTTAAGACAGCACCCTCGGGAACCCTCGACCCGGAGCTGATGTGCGGGTGGTGAAGTGCAGACCCAGCACATCATAAATGTGAAACGAACACAAAAAATAATGGGTTACCTGCAGAGGAAATCGAACTGTCGTCGTGAATACGCCTGACCGTGTTCACGTTGGTCCGAGTTTTCCCCGGCTCGAAGCGCCAGCTAGGGCCACGGCGCGTGGCCTGAGGCAGTATATGTAGTGTAGTGTATGGAGTGCACACCATCCACAGGATTTCGTGGCGTTAAGCGCGCATAAGTTCAGCGGAAAACTCGTACGCGCTTTGGACGTATGGAAAACAGTGCCTTCATTTCCCGCTCTGCGGCGTGTTTCACGCTGTTTTCTAATTGACTATAAGTTCATCGTCTCTGATAATCTCAAAATTCAACGAAACCTCAAACATGAAAATTTCTGTGAGTGCTGCCTTTAAGAAACTCTGTACGGACGCTTTCTGGCTGAAATTCGCTCACCACCCACGCTTTAACCCTCAGCAAAAATTTTAGCCTCGGTAGGGATCGAACCCTTCACCATGTAGATGATATAGATGTACATATGTAGATGTTTTTTTCTTGATGTGTTTTCAGCCTCATTAGTTACGTAAGCAACATTGCATAGTTAATGCACGTTTTTTGTCCACCGCGTATATTTCAACGTTTTCCAAAAATTCTCGACTGTGAGGGGATCGAACCCTTGACCATGTACGCGGTGGCTACTACCTTTGCTGCTATAATAAACGGACACGAGTATCAGAGGACCTGATCCGTTGAGGTCCCAATTTTTCTGAGGTTTTTAATAGTAGAAGGTTTGCGTTTTCAGGCTGTGCAGCTCGTTTTTCCGCAGCTGCTTCCACCGCGATTCAACT
>JARK01001341.1:560719-572258 GCA_000688135.1 Ancylostoma ceylanicum | reverse complement strand
GGGGGCGGGTCGTATGGGGGTCGACTTTTTACCATCATCATGCTTGTCCCTGGCCTTGTATCGTATTCTGAGTTATGACGGTTTTCAAAAGTGGGAAGAGCGAAGTGGGCTGCCATGAAGATACGAATTTGTGCACGTTACTACAGTCAGGCTGCTGGCGACACGAATTAATAACACCACCTATGAGATGTGCAGGAGTGTGAACCGTTTCAACAATCTCTTCAGCAGATCTTCTGACTGAACCTGGAGCACTTATCGGGCTGCTGCGAAAATACTTCAGTTTTGTCTAGGAATACGTAACTCGAAATGCTTCTTGAGTTCGAAAAGTTTTACCTTACATGCTGCGTCAATGGTGATTCCGGATGTGTTTCTGGCAATCTGCCTTCAGTGATAAATCACAGAGCAGGGAGTAACACCTCATGATGTGCACTCACTTTTACTACGACTGTTCGTATATCATCACTAAGCGAGTGACTAAGTGCCATGAGGGTTTTAGTTGATGAGTTTCAGAGGACGAACTGATTAATGAATATTTTTTTAGAGAAATACAGACTTTGGTGGCCTCGGTAATAGGTCTTATAATTCGAACGAAGGATATTCGTGAGCGTCGTTTTTGTATGGACGTTGCAGTTGCATTGTCACCAGCCACTACACGTGTAGACATCTTAAAGATGTTAGAGGAGAGAGAAGAGAATGAAGGAAATCACGTCATGCGCGCAGACTGTGATTATCTGGAATTTATCTTGAAGAAGTGGGTGTTTACCCTTTTCAAATTTCTCTTTAAAATCAGTGTTTTTTTTTCAACTTCACTGTTCAAATAGCAATTTTACAGACGAAAATAGGTAAATGGGCATTTAGCTTCCACTAAATCGAGTATCTGTTTAGGAGGGATCGCGTAATTGATTTATCGGCACTTTGTTTAGGTTCGATGGAGCTGCAGAAGAGTTTTCGAACCGCTGGAGAACTCCGACTGATCTTCGCCAGTCACCATACGTAGGGCTTATTGAGAGCTCGCAAACACTGGATCCTGAACAAGCCCTAACGGCGATACAGAAAATGTTAGTCGACAAATAGTGTGGATTTTCCAGATGACAGATCAATGGAAGGTTATATAACTCAGGTTCACTTCCGTGCAGTCACATTCGGCCGAGCTAGCACTCCAAGCACTTGCCATGGCCCTTACGCGTGTTGCCGTAAATTTGAGAGTTATCGAGTGAGTTCTTCCATGTAACGTTTATAAGCAACCTGGTAATAATAAGAAGAAACTAGCAGAGTATAAAGTTTAATTGTTTTTTCCTTGCTTCATGTCATTTCGTTCGCTATTGAGGATCCAAAATCAGGGATTCATCAACTCGACATTTAGTGTGTAAGAATATTATCTGCAGTTGATACTCATGAACGGAACAGATGTAAAGCCTGAATGTTCCCTATAAATTTGGGTGATTCTAATCAGTTAAATTTGAATGAGGCGATGGATCGGGGAGGATAGATCGAAAACGGTGCTTTGTCTAGGTTAGCGACTACAAAGAGGATCCAGCACTCGGAAATGTCACGGGTATCCAACAAAAACTCTTCGATTCAATTCGAAATTCCAGTTACAAGCATCCGGTTCAGTGCCAAGGCCAACCCTTTCACCAGCTCTACGAGTAATCACTTCTAGTACTCACATGTGAGATCTCTGATGTGTCGCGCTGAGAAAAAAATGTTAGCTAGAAAAAGCACATGTTTTGTTCCAAGCAGGCCTTAGTTATCTTTTATTGCTGGAAATACGCCAGTTGCTCGGAGTAGGTGTTTGAAACATGGAAAAAATAATTTTCAAGCATTGCTTGGTTCCAAGTACCCGCATAGCGCTGTGTAACTGTGTGATGCAAGAACCGTCTTTTATTCTCCATTTCATTCTATTCTTCTGTTATTCTCTTGAATTCTTTTACTACTTCCTATAAATTTACACAGCGCTTGCTCCAGACTAGTCAACATCAGGAACTCGACATTTTGTAGGCCAGTTTTCACTCAATGTAAGAACGTCTATGCTACTTTTTAGGAACGTTCATGGTTCGATTCGCACGCGGTTTGTTTCTCAGTGTTTGTCTATAGTGGATCATCAAGGTTGTTCCTCTCGAGCTGTATCTATAATTAGTCGAGTTCCAGTGTGCTTGGGACTCACTAAACACTATCTCCAAAAATGCTATGTTGTTCAGGTTTGTTTTTTTGTTTTTGTTTTTTTTTTTCGAAGAACGAACCGAATGTTTACTAAGATTTGTTTAGTTATTGAAACAATGGGAGAACAAAAGTGAAGAGACAACGTGAGAAACGGAACTCCCATTGTGGACATCTCATATCCATGTACAAAATCTTTTTTTTTTAAGTTTGCGAATAGGTACCTATTGTTATAGGGACTTAGTTTTTGTTGTTCGTCCATGTTGATTCGATAAAACTTCTATTTTTCGAAGGCTAACTCGATCCTTTGATTTGTCGATGTGTTTGGGACACTTCTTTTCTTGTTCCATATTGTGTTGGCTTAACTAAGCAGCCGATCAATTGTCGATCAGCCCTCTTCATTCCTATTATAGGAATGTCACTTAACTATGCGCAGGCTCTGTCACCATACGAGAACAAAGGCGAAGTGGGAATGCCTGAGGTATATCAGCCTTCTCTTGTATAATAATGCTGCCCGGAATGACCGTAGCAACCCTTGCATTTTGTGCGCGCTTCAGCTGGCAGTTGTCACTATGTGGACTTATCGTGCTTCATGTACCGCCACCAGGCTTCCCCTACCCCGCACCTCCCTCCACCTTGAGAACGGCTTGGCAAAATTTTCGAAACTAATTTGTAAAAGAAAAATTTTGTTGGCCCACTATTGATCCCATACTTTCGTAATCACCTTTTAAATGCCACTTTTTTATTGTTAAGTTCAAAATTAATTATTCTAATAAGTTTATTCTTGAAACTTCGGCGATTTGGAGTAGGGATGCGCATCTCTGGAGAAGCTCCAAAGGCTGGCATCTATAATATTGTGTGTTCAGAACAGGAGCTGGATCGATTTCTATTCGTTATAGATAATGGATTCTACGGAGTTGCTCGAGGAAAAATGTTCTGAATTGGCTCAGATGCTTCTTCGAAGTAAATGCGTGTTCGTGGTAACAGGAGCAGGTGGGGTGCTTTTTCTAATGTAGATTTTAAATCAACGCTGCCAATTGTTCTTTCTACAGGCATATCAACATCTGCTGGAATTGCCGACTTTCGCGGTCCTAAAGGAGTTTGGACCATAGAGAAGGAGGGACGTGTAGCAGAAAGTGTGGACTTTTCACGTGCTCGTCCCACATTAACACATCGAGCATTAAGATTGCTCGAACAAAAAGGGCTTGTAAAGTAATCTTCACTTCTAATTAGTATTCTTCGTTGCTCCAGCTATAAATATTTAGATTTGTTGTATCGCAAAATGTAGACGGCTTACACCCAAAATCGTCATTCCCTTTAAATCGACTAGCTGAACTTCATGGCAATGTGTTTTGTGAACAGTGCGAGCGGTGTTCAAGGTTGGGCTCTGGTTCTCAGTTAGCCGTTGTACATTGGATGCATATTGACTTTCAGAAGATATTACCGCGATTTTGCAACAGGCACTGTCGGTCTAAAACTGACAGGCCGTTTGTGCGAAGGCACCCCAAAGGGACGCGCTTGTCGTGGCCGACTCCGTGACACGACGTTGGATTGGGAAGATGCCCTGCCAGAGCCGGATTTGACCACAGCGTACAGCTTTGCCAAGGTGATTCCGATGTTCACCATCAGGAAAGCATATCCTACTGGAGAAGTCAGTCGTTTTCAGCATGCCGACTTGTCGTTGTGCTTAGGAACATCCTTACAAATTGTGCCAGTGGGTGATATGCCCTTGTTAGCGCAGAAGAATGGCGGAAAGATGGTGACAGTGAATCTGCAAGCAACTAAACATGTGAGAACGTTTCAGAAGTGGATGAAGATTTGCATTCTATCCTTAACTTTCCTTTGAACTGCGAAACAACGATATTTGATTCCAGGAGAAGAAAACAGATCTAGCAATCCATGGTTTTGTTGATGATGTCATGGTGAGAGTGTTGAAACACCTCGACATACAGCTAGGTGATGGCAAGGAAGAGACTGGAGGTGAGAGGGCAGTCAAGTAAGGTCGTAAAGTAGTGCATTATTTATGTTAGGCAGGACTACTGGCGAATTGCACACGTGTAATAATCTTACTGTAAGGCAACACATGTGAGAATACCTTTCATTGGAAGGATTCTTCTGCTATGTGGCGAAACGTCCACGATCGCCTAGTCCAATGGACATGATTTTTTTGGGGTGCGTGAGAGGAAAGGGGCATAGCTAGGCGACTCTTGATTGGCGTACCAGGGGCCGCCCGTCATGCACATCTATTGAAACTCGAGCGCAAGTAGACCATCGATTACGGCATTAATGCCATTCGAGTTGAAACAGCTGGACGTGACGGGCGGCTCGAGTGCGCCAATCAGAGTCGTCTGGCTACGGCCCTTTTTCCCTCACGATGATAAATGTACACCCGATATTTTGGAATAATCATTTTCAGAAATCGTATGGAAGTCCATGCATCCGCTGGAGGAATTCAAGGCGCCAAAGAATCAACGAAAACGTTCGGCAGCGAAAATCAAAAACCAAGAGTCAGTCGAAGAAAAAAGCGCGAAATATGAGCGTAACTGTGGAGCTATCGCAAACGACGACCAAATGCAGCTGGAAAGGCCATCCGTCAAAGAGGACGACCTTGCGAAAACGAAAGGTGAAAAGATTTCAAGCAAAAGCGAGTTGGTCAATTGTGAAGCTAGTCTGGTAGATGGCAACACTGAACTCGAGCCCCAGACCGAACAAATAGTGAAAGAAGAGACGAATGGCGTTCAGTGAAGAAATGTGGAAGTGGTTTCCAACAAATTACGTGTTGTTGCCAGCAGATCCCTGACCAGTCAGTAGTAGACCGGATTTCCAACCAAATACCCGTTGTGTCAACGAAACCTATCGATCTCTAGTAGATCACTTAGTTTATTGAGTCTGTTTTCGCAATCATTTGAATGTACATACAGCATTGATAACAGCTTAACTGCTTATGATCTCATGCTCATTTTTTTCACTTACTCTCATCTGTGTTCAGATTTTGATGCTGTCTGTTTCCTACTAATTACCTCTTCTGAAATTACTTCTTAGAAGTGTTACACTTTCCTTCTTTATTCTTTATTCGTAGACATGCATCTGCACGTAATTGCCACGTACAACAGGCATTGGAATCAAGAAAAAAAAAACGATAACATGAACAAATTGAACAAATTAGAACAGCAGTAACGAGGTAGATGCTAGCGGGCAACGACTGAGTCAGCTGTCAGGCTAGCTAATTTTTTAAAAGAATGCAGAGATAACTGCAGCGCGTTTTTACCTATCAACAAGTTGAAAGTGGGAACTTATCTATGAGAGAAAAATTTTGACCGGACCTGAGTTTTTGCCACCGAAACGTTAAGCTTAACATGGCCACTTCTGGTTCTGGAAGGACTAAGATGGAAGAAGTCGCTCGGCTCGACAGATGCAATGCCCTTTAGAATTTCAAAAGCCATGACCAAGTCGTTCCTTAACCGTCTGTTACGGAGACTGGATAGTTGGAACTGCCTTCGTTTTTCATTCCCATTTGGAATAAAATTGTAACTTAGACCACTACATCGAAGGGCGAGCTTACGAGTAAAGTTATTCTGAACACTCTCTAAAAGGTCAATATCTTTTTTAAGGTATGGGTTAAAAACCGTGGTACCGCACTCAACTAGTGGGCGAACATACGTTTTGAAGGCTTCAATAAGAATTTGCGAGTTTCTCGTTTTCAGAGCTTTAAAAAGCCTATAAGTCCTAAGATGAGCTTTCGATACCATGGATTTGCAGTGGGTGCCGACAAGATCATGGTCATGAAGTTTATAAACAGCACTGAATGGGCCACGCCCTACAGGTAAAACGCGCGTCTTTTCGAGCGCTATGGGTAGTTCCCAAGTTTTTGCCCAGTTTGCAACACAATCTATTGCTTTTTGCAGATCCAAACAATCCGTTTGCTTGGCTATGGGTTTATATATCTTCAAATCATCTGCGTACATTTGACACCCAACTCCATAACCGGACAGCGCAGCGGGAAGATCATAGGTGTACATCAAAAAGAGCAATGGTGATAGTACACCTCCTTGTGAGACACCGCTAGGCAAAGGAAAGGAGCTAGAATATTCACCCCCTACACGCACTTGGTATGTGCGATTCTGCAGAAAATTGCTTACCCACCGGACAAGCCGGGGATGAACTCCAATAACGTTCAGCCGTTCGATTAGCTTCCCAATAGGAACTTTGTCGAAAGCCCTAACGAAATCAAAGTAAACTATGTGAACTTGCTGCTTCCTATCCAGTGACTTAGTCCACTTATTAAAACATACCAGTAACGCTGTTTCCACCGACCTCCCTTTGCAGAAACCGTGCTGGATCCTAGGAATGATCTGATTTTCGTCAAGATGACAAATGAGATTTTTCTTGACGATCTTCTCAAAGGCCCTAGCAAAGACGTGATACTAATTGGGCCGTAACTACTAGGTAAATTGGCAGGGGGCTTCTTTAGAATTGGGGTAATTAATGAGTGCCTCCAACGCCTTGGCACTTCTCCCCGCATATTTATTTATTTATTTATTTATTTACTATGCGCCGCCATGTACGACGCGCCATCAAAATCGAAAGAACTAGTTAACGTAAAACAACAGTCAACAGAAATAATGGAAAGTGGAGACAAACAGAGCTAAAGCAAGCAAATTAGCCAAAACGAAAACATAGAAATTAGATATCACAGACCTCCCGCGTAAAGTCCTCAGATTAGTAAACGCACCAAAAAAGGTGAAACCAGAAAATAACGGCTGTTCCTCCCAAAATAGGTGCAGCTATCACCCCACTAATGGAAATCGTCAGCGAACCTGGTGCCGGAGGTTAGCTGATCTAAACCCCGATTTATAAGGTATGCCTAGCACCTTCTCGGGAAGGAACAACGAGGATTTCGCTGCTGGTAGGAGAGCAAAACATGTTTCATACAATCTGGAGATGGATAGCATTGACACATTTTGTTTTTGTTGGACTGCTGCAGGAGGACTGTAGGGGTGGAACGTTCACGAAGATGAAAGGCAGATATGCACTCTTCGGAAAAGACAAAAATAGGCATTTCTCCGCTAGAACACCAGGAACAGTGCAGGAAAGTAGGCGAAAATGCAAGTGGGTAGCTCATGGTCCAGCAGTTCCGAATCTTACGAGAAGAAGCGTGAGTTGAGTTCATCAGGATGGTCACACTGAAATATAAAGACGAGGAGAGGACAAAAAACCTTCTTAATAATCAAGATTCACCCAAATCGTCCATATCAAGTAGATTCAGTACATCACATCCCTTCAGTTTTTGCTTAAAACAAAAACAGGCGCTGACAATAGCTGATCTGGTAGTCTCTGAAGCCATCTTGATGTCCTCACGAAGAATGACTCATCAAAAAGTGAATGAGAGGAAGCACGAGACGGATACTGGAAACCAAAAGCACCTCTACGCCCAGAGCACGGCTTCCATACCCAGAATTCGCTGGGTTTCAACTTAGTTTCAAGTTTGAGAATTCGGAATGCTAAAACCAGGTCGGCAAAAACTCTTCGGTAAAACAAACTATGCAGATTTAATTTCTGTAATCTAGCTTTATAGAATGGAAGACTCTGTGGATAATTAGGACTCGGAAAGATTCTGTAGAAGAGAATTCGTGTGAAAGTCATCTGCACTTTTTCAATATTCACAATGTCCTTGCGCAGAAAGGGGCTCCATGCTTGGCTCGCATACTCTAGTAGAGGTAGTATGTACGCTTTTTACAGCTTCAGGTAAACTCCAGCATCACCATGTTTCACGTTGTGAAACAGTAAGTACATTTTTTGCAATGCTACACTTTTGACAGCTATTATGTGATCGGAAGGTGAAAGTTTGTTAATAATATGTTAATATATGACAGATTAAAGATATGTTCAAGCGGATACGCAATCAGAGGCAGAATTTTCTTGATAAACGTCATCGGAATGAAATCTGGCGTAAATGATGAAGAGGACATCTAGATAAAATTTCTACAATCTCTTCATTGTAGAACCACAAAGTGGGCATCATTTGTATAAAAACAGGTACTGGTACTGGGGCGGACTCATCTAGTTGCTTTGAGACATTATAGGCTTTTGAAACTCCACCGCTAGCAAATCCGCCTTCTCTTTGTCATTATTCACTACAATACCATTTCTATCCATGAGACTACTCAGATTTTTACGAGTGGCAAGCCTGGAGCTGATGTACGAGTATAGTTTGGAAGATTTACCGGACTCGATAATTTTCTTTTCCAGGTGACTATTGTACCTATACAGCAATTTCTCAAAGCGAGCATTACAAGACCTATAAATAGCCCACTCACTGACAGTGCTGGCTGTCGTGGCCCTACACCACAAGGCGTGACGTTTACGATACAGCCTATCAAGATATCTTGGAAGCCTGGGCTGTCTCATGCGCACCTTACGAAGCGGCACGAAATTATCTATGACATCGTGCAGAATTTTCAAAGAGAGCTCATGCGCCTCATCCACAGAGGTAGCGCAGCGCAAAGAACCAACCCAATCAATATCAGATAAATATTGCTGAATAAGAGAATAGTTAGCAGAACCAAAGTCTCTCCTCCACTGTATGCAGGTATTGAGCTTCGGTATAGAAACCAAGAATTCAACACTTGTATGATCACTATTCCTAATAGGTGCAGTCACAGTAACGCTGTGGATTAGGTCTGGCGAATTACTAAAAACCAGGTCAAGATAAGAACCCCCTCCAGTAGGACAAGGAACAAACTGTCTGAAACAATGGGCTGCAATCATATCAGTGAATTCACTAGAGTTGTTTGAACACCTGCCCCCAATCCACAACAAATCGCTAAAATTAAAGTCACCCAAAAGCACCGTGGATCCATTAAACGAGCTGAAGTCGCTTATAGCCTTCAGAAGCTGTAGCGTACCTGCAGCAGGACAACTAGGCGATCGATAAACACATACAAACCTAACCGATTTGTTGTGATAGTGAATATCAGTAACTAAAATCTCATAGGAACTTCTGACTGACTCTTTGAAAACCGTAGAACAATAAAACGGGTGCTTCAGAAGGATAGCAACTCCACCTCCCTTTATAAATAGTGTGTACCCGTCTTACTGGTTGCGGGTTTCCCGACTTACTAGTTGCGGGATTGTACTGCGGTAATCGCAGTTCGGTGGCTCAGTTTTATTGCGAGCTTGTATTCACAAGCTATGACAATTGTAAACGAACCTACAGTGGGCGTCAATGGCGGTGACCCGTCTGCGGCCTCGAACAGAACGCGGCGCAACCGCGCCGCTCGGGCGAGAATCCTCTCCGGGACATCAAATTATGGGGTTTTCTTGATAGTCAGTTAGTTTTCTTATTAGTTATCATCAAATATGATGAACAACTATCAAGAAAACCAAGATAAGCCACTGCAGCGACGACTCTAGCGTGAGGGGCGCGGTCGCGCCGCGTCCTGTTCGAGGCCGCAGACGGGTCACCGCCACTGACGCCTACTGTAGATAACAGTCATACCGTGCTTTTATGCAGCACGGTATCATATCACGTTAACCCGATGCGCAACAATGTAAACCAGCCTAATCGCCCGGCTAACGCCGGACTCTCAGGCTTCTTTTTGTGCTCGCTTCGCTCACGTTGTCTTCTTATGACATCTCCCTCACACCATGTCGGCCATCCCACATTTAAAGGCAGCACCAGCCGAAATCCTCGACTCGAAGCAGAGGTGCAATTCGTAAAATAGAGAGTGAGCACATCACAAATGTGAAAAAAAACACAAGGAATGATGGCCTACCTGCAGAGAAACAAGGGTCGCTGTCGCGGCCACGCCGGGTTTTCAACGGCACGACGCACCGGTTAACGCTATCGCAGTGGGTGGTCTGCCGCAGTGGATGCGTGCAATTCGTACCATTCACAGGGTTTCGTGGCGGGACGCGCGCACACCTTACAGCGGAGCACTCGTCCGAGCCTTCGACAAGTGGGAAAGAGAGCCTTCATTTCTTGCGTTTCTTGCGTTTTTCACGCAGTTCCATCCCTGCCTATGAGTTTGCCGTCCCGAAAAACCCCTAAATTCGGGGTAGTCTCCAACGGAAGGATTTCCGCGGGTGCTGCCTTTAACAAAACTCCCGTTTCCCGCACTCTCGAGCTTTCTGGTCTCGGGGCACCTTTCCACAGCTGTGAAACAATCGGGAGACGTCTTTCCACCTTATATGAGACTGTTCGACCCGTCTGCAGGCGTTTTCCACCTTTTCGACGTCGGCGCACCCTCATCACTTCACTGGGCCCGTCTCTGGACGTTTCCCGCTTTTGTACGTCGGCGCACCCTTACCACCACGCCGGACCCGTCTGTAGGCGTTTTCGCATTTTGGACGCCGGCGCACCATTATCACACCGCTGGACCCGTCTCCATGCATTTCCCCGCTTTTGAACGCCGGCGCACCGTTGCCGAAAAAGTGTACCTTCTGCATAGCATTATCACCCCTTCTGGGCGCCCTACAGCGTCACCCCTCATCCGTGTCCTTCTTCTCTTTCCTGGCTCCTCCTCTTCGACACAAAGTGATCCTACCCATCTCTTCCCTTTTATAGTGTCTGGGCTTATCTCATTCATTCCAACTGTGGTAAACACAACAGTCGGTCCTTAACATGTTTGAACGTGACAAGAGTGGCCCAAAACACATGTAAATCAAGGTGAAAATCAAAATTTACCACATTTTCGTACATAACTCGACGGGCTGAACACGATGATGCTCTTAGTTTTTGGTGGCAGGGCCTGGTTCTCGTGTGTGTGTGTGTGTGTGTGTGTATGTGTATGTGTATGTGTATGTGTATGTGTATGCGTATGCGTATGCGTATGCGTATGTGTATGTGTATGCGTATGCGTATGCGTATGTGTATGTGTATGCGTGTGTGTGTGTGTGTGTGTGTATGTGTATGTGTATGCGTGTGTGTGTATGTGTATGTGTATGCGTGTGTGTGTATGTGTATGTGTATGCGTATGTGTGTGTATGTGTATGCGTATGTGTGTGTGTATGCGTATGTGTGTGTGTGTATGCGTATGTGTGTGTGTGTATGCGTATGTGTGTGTATGCGTATGCGTGTGTATGTGTATGCGTATGCGTATGCGTATGTGTATGTGTATGCGTGTGTGTGTGTATGTGTATGTGTATGCGTGTGTATGTGTGTATGTGTATGTGTATGCGTGTGTATGTGTATGCGTGTGTGTGTATGTGTATGTGTATGCGTATGTGTGTGTGTATGTGTATGTGTATGTGTGTGTGTGTGTATGCGTATGTGTGTGTGTATGCGTATGTGTGTGTGTATGCGTGTGTGTGTGTATGCGTGTGTGTGTGTGTGTATGCGTGTGTGTGTATGCGTGTGTGTGTATGCGTGTGTGTGTGTATG
>JARK01001341.1:508691-556348 GCA_000688135.1 Ancylostoma ceylanicum | reverse complement strand
CATCTTATCTTGTGTATGACCTGATAAACACAGACCAACTCATGCACTTCTAGAGGACCGCCCGAGCACCCCTTATTATCTTTGAGGACCGCCCGAGCACCCCTTTTTATTTAAGCGGACCAGCCGCGGACCCATCCTTATCTGGACGGACCAGCCGTGCACCTCTTATTATCTTAACGGACCAGCCGAGCTACCTAATTTGTGGGCGGAGCAGCTGTGATAAGCAATATCATCCCACGAAGAATTCACTGGTGTTTCATTCTTCTCTTTTGAACCGATGCAGACAATGAAACCGTACAAGTTTCGTCTACATCATAGTTTCGCTCCTCCTTCGCATGTATGGACAGAATTTTCTTCTGTTCCAATGTGATGTGAGTCTTTGCTGTTCTGAACTTTAAATAGAACTTGCAAAATGTTCAATTCTTGGTGATTAATAGGTTTGACGAGAGTGCAACTGCTAGAATCTCCATTTCGAACTTTTCATTTTAAATTTTTCCTAATTAGACTACCAAGCTCCAATGAATTGTAAGTCTCATTCAAGGCCGACTGTGACCCTTGAGTAACCCTAGAGGGAAGCATCCTCTACACTCAAATTATTCTATTTAAAGGCAGCACCCGCGGAAGTTTTCATGTTTGAGATTTCGCTGAATTCTGAGGTTATCAGAGACGATGAACTCATAGGCAATGATGAAACAGCGTGAAACACGCCGGAAGACGGGAAATGAAGGCGCTGTTTTCCATGCGTTCACAGCGCGGACGAGTTTCCGCTGAAGGTATACGCGCGTAACGCCACGAAATCCTGCGGATGGTGTGTATTTCATACACTACACTACGTATCCTCTGTACATTTCGTGGTGTCGTGCGGGCGCACCGCCCGCCATGGCGCGAGCTGGCGATCGATACCCACCTGTTGTCTGCTGGAGCGCTGCCAGCAGTACTCCACACGTCATGCCACGTGGTGCACTCGTAAGCCATCCCGAAATGTACACACTATATAGTGCTCTACGCCATGCGCCGCAATAGCTCTAGCTGGCGCTTCGAGCCACGGAAAACTCGGACAGGCGTGAACACGGCCAGGCGGGTTCACGACGTCACTTCGATTTTCTCTGCAGGTAAGCCATTATTGTTTGTGTTCATTTCACATTTATGATGTGCTGTGTCTGTACTTCACCACACGCACATCAGCTCCGAGTCGAGGATTTCCGCGGGTGCTGCCTTTAAGGGAAGAATGAGTCATTACACTTACACAGAGTGTGGGCCCAATTCATGGCTCACATAAGAAGTAATAATGTAAGCGCATCCTCTACATATTTCATTTCTAAAATCAAAACTTGCATCAGTTTTGAACGGGACGTTTCAGTGGCAAACAAAAATGTGGACCAAAGAGAAGGAGGTGTCAGCTTTCGATTCGATAGAAAATATTCCTGATTTTGGATTTGCTGCTGAATTTGCTGGGTGCGAAAATTCGAAGAAGTCAAAGAAGAAAGTTGCGAAAAGGGCCCCTTCAATTGTGCGTCGATCCGTCGATTCATGTGAAATTTTACAAGCGGAAAAACAAAATAAATAAATTTGAAATCCAAATGTGATGCCATTGTATTACCTTGCTTTCATAATAAGAAACTACTGGAGTGGAACGTAGAGACTACCGGAGCTATTCCGAGCTTCTCGAAAATGCCCGCGGCCCGTCAGATATAGGGTGCTCGGCCGGTCCACTTTTAATCAGAAGCTGACCGCCCGCGCACCCAGTTTCTTTCCAATTTTCATCCCTTACGCGGGCCGTCAAATTTAGGGTGCTCGGGCGGTCCTCTAAAAGTGGCTGAGAATAAACACCAACTCTCATTAATTTTCACTGTGGTGTAAACAACTGCTGGTCTTCCAAGCGACGGGAATGGGACCGAGACACCTGCCGATCAAGGTAAAAATCAAAATTTGCAACATTTTCATACATAAGTCGACGCGCTGAACATGATGGTGTGCTTCGTTTTTGACGACATTGGCTGGTTCTCGTGCACACACACACACATGAACTGCCAATTAAGTAATAGTAGGATAATGAAGGTTTCAGCAGAAAAGTTAGTTTGTGCAAAAATGGAGAGTACTGGACGAAGTTTTGTCGGAGTATTGCTTATCGTTTTTGTGACCTTTCCACGAGAAAACATGGGACATGTTACCTGGAGTACATGACAGAGATGAGCAAAATATTAGGTTATTACATATTTCCGACTTTTTAAAATTTCCAACAAAGAAATTTCATTAAAGATGAAAAAATGTCAGTAGGAGTTAGTGCTGATACATCCGATAGTGCTGAAAGATTGAACTTCTCAAAAACTGGTTTTAGCGCAGGATGTCACCCTTCACGAAGTCTTTCAGCGTGCATAGGCACCCATCGTCCCAAGACTCTCCTAGGACTCGTACAGACGGTTTTAGGAATTCGGCTAAATTTTCGGCAAAATTAGCACCGTCCCACTCGATAAATGAAGACAGCTAGAGCTGACTTTTCTGCAATTTTTGAAAGTGTACATATTGTTCACATTTTTCATAGGACATGGATAGCTCTTCTCGCAAGTGAACTGCAGCTTACTCAACGTCAAGGTTTCCACAGAGCTTAATAAAAGTCTGTAATTTGGGCGAGCGTATAATCGGGATAAGTGAATCTACAGCTCCCGTGCTTGGTGAGAGTGAAGCAGACAGACAGCCTAAAATTCTTCCATACTCAAGCCTGCTAGATCTGCTCCAACAGCATGGTCTATCAGCAACTGCGTGAAAAAATTGAATGTCTACGAAACGGCGTGGGGTTTGCCCAGTTCTACTTCCGCATGCTTGATTTTCAGAAGTTTTTCCTCAATTTAGTAGAAACAATCGAATTTGAGCTTGAGTTCCAGTTCATTGCGCATGTTTGTGCTAATGCTGATTTTATATTTATTTATTTATTTTAATCATCAAAATTGATGGGCCAGGATAACGGAGATAACGATGTGATGGCAGAACCAAACTGAATATAGAAGGAACTACTCTTGGATATGCGAAGAGAAATTGATTATAAGAGAATTTCCCTGCACCTATATAGTCAGCTATGCGACCTCATGTTTGCAGACAATGTGGATACAGTTATAGTAAATTTACTCGTTAGCTGTAAGAAAAAGCAACCATTTCAAAACTGCAAAGCCTTGCTCACTCTAGCTGATTTAGATTTAGAACGTCAGATATACCCGCACCAGCCAGCCACGTGCCTTTGGGCAATAGCCGTCAGAGCATGTCGGAGCTTCGGAACGCGGGTATGCTGGCTGTGACCCCGCGGAACCGACATACCGGGTAGCCGACGAATCTATATGCGTGATAGAGCACAGCTCAGACGATGCAGGTAGAGGAGTTAACGGTATTCCAAACTGGTACCATGTTGAAGGTCGTCATTGATGTAGGTCCGTAATTTTATAAAAGTCCTCAAGAGAGCGCATATTAAAAATATATTGGTGTAGAGAAATTAAAATTATAAAAATTATATATAAATTACGCGCGATCGATCGATATATAGACTACTTGGAGGAAACCACTAAGCTGAAAGTTTACCCCGACATTCAGTAGGTTCTCAGAAAGATCCCCTCGAGGCAAATCGAATGGCAACTAAATTGCTTTGATTGGGAGAATTCTAAGGAAGTTACGGCAAAGCGACGGTGACTCCGCGGAGCGTCTGTCAGTTTCCAACATCCCGTGAGCAGTATTGTAGTGTGTTCCGCCAGAGACACTAATCCTGGAGAAAATGAGAGGGAAAAGAAATAGTTTCGATGGTGACCCGAATAAGTGACCGTGATCCAAAACATTAGTAATGCGTGGCACTACGGCGGGTCGTCATGACAATTCTGAAGTACCCTACATTTAGCTCCTGGAGTGTTCAAATCAGCGATTTATGCACAAATACCCAGCGGGAGGCATTATATCTAGCATGCTGGACAGGAATAAAGGCCTTAGTAGCACAATAAAGCCTTGAAAATACATGAACAAAATGTGAGAAGCAAGCGCTACTGCGCAGCACGTTCGTGAGGCTTAAACGTCCATTCACTTGGTATTAAATCGATATTCTGGAAAGTCCATGGATTTTACCTCTCGGTTCGCATTCGGCAGTATTCCCAAACATGTATTTCCAAAGAAGTTTGTGCGGTTTGACTGCGATCGGAACGACTCCCTCCACGATGCCCTTATCTTTATCTTCACTACGGGACTGGCCCTTAAACTTTGGATCTCCACCGGAGTGGAACTAGCGAGTGCCTGACTGGTAGTCAGGCGCTCTACCGATTGAGCCATCAGGACATGATATCGCCAGACACTGTCCAAGACATACGATAGTTCTCTTGTGAGATATTGGAAGATGCAAAAACGCCGACGATCGCTGGCCTCGAACTTGCGACCTGCAGATCCATGACCGACTGCTCTACCCCTGAACCATATACTCAGATGGCTTTCTGGATGTTTCGCCAGAAAAGGGAGAAAAACCCAGGAACCATCAACATTTTGATCAACTGAGACTAATAATAATGCAATCTAATCTCATGGAATTAGTTTATTTCTATAAATAAGAAGACCATGGATTTCCATTTCTACTAGATATTGAGTACTCAGTCACTTAATTGAAGAATAGGGGAATTTTCAAGTCAAAATACACCAACTACAGTACAAAAAAAAATTAGATCTGTAAAAATATCTTCCGTATATGTAAAAGTAAGTCTGTGTGTAGGTATGTATGTTCCGAATTCCGAAAAAGAAAAAAGCGAAGGAAGAAGCGTCTAATGGGATTCTCCAATACACTGAACACGAATATGACAAGCATTGTGGGTCACAGTATCGATCTATCGATTTAATGTTTTTTTTTTCGTACATAATTGCACACAGGCGGATGAAAACGCGACCACTAGGGTTCTCAAACACGCTGATGAAATAGACAGTGGTTATAAAACGTCCGATCGGAGGAATAGTCTAACTTTATCAACAATACCAACAATAACAATTTTTCAACACTTAATCACATTGAACAGACGACAAAAGCAGGAAACTGAGCTAGAAACCGGAAAACAAGGAATAAACGGTGTTCAGCGCAGTATCTACAAGTGGGAGATGCAGACAAAGGGATCCGGCAGAATTTGCAAGATAAACTAGGTCGCCAAAGGCGGTTCGAGGGACCACAATTCAAAAAAAAAGTTATTAAACATTTAACTAATTAAAATACCTAATGATACCTATAATGATAATAGTAGTAAGTCAATTCGACATTAGAGAATGTGCCAAGCCCTTCCCCGGGGAGGGAGGAGGCGCTCTTGCAACCCTTGCAACTGAGTCCGTCATTGATATCTATGCAAACTGTCTATTTCTGCCCTTTCCATTTAGCAGATTTGTTTTTCAGTTTCGATACGAGATCGGCTTCGCTGTTGCTAGTCGTCTTCTGACTTTGCCCGCGAGCTTTTCGTTTAGCGGCCACTTGTTTTTCTATTAATTTGGAACTCTGGAAAGGCATAAATAACACTGTGCAATTACCGAAAAGCTGTGAAAAGAAATACGGAATATTACTTTGAAATTCTTAGAACTCTGGTCAATTACAAATGCGCTGTCTGTGAACAGAGCTTTGAATCGTTCATCACCCGCCACAGCTTCAGCCAGCGCACCTTCCTTTTCTTCCTTATGCTTTGCTGCTTCGAGCGCAGCGCGATTTTCCTGGAAATAAACCGTGAGAAAACGAAATGTTGCACGAACTCGATATTGGCCTACCTTTTGCCTCGCCCTCGCCTGATCTTCAACAGTTTTAAGGGCATTTCGCTCCTTTTCCTTCAGTTCTTTTATCTTCTGCTTTCGTTCTGCTTTCTTTTGTTTGCGTCTCTCCATGTAAGCTTGATAAGTGTTCTTCTGAAGCAGGAAAACTGTAATCTTACAGAGGAGAAGCCCGTATTTGCACTATGGAGCCATCTTTCTCCTCTTTGTCTCCACAGTCACTCCCCTCTTTTAAAGGCAGCACTCACGGAAATTTTCACTTTTGTGTCGCTCACCATGTAGCCGACTGCTAGTAAATCACAACGGTAAGTTGAACACAAGAAATAACCATTCACCTGCGGAGACACTGCCGTGGACACGGATGCGAGCGTGGCCATTTTGGTGTCCGTCGCGCCAGTTAACGCTCTTGACTAGCTATGCGACGCGTGTTCTAGCGCAGTGTTTAATGTAGTGCATGGAATAGTGTAAAGTGTAGTGTATAAAATGCGCACCATCCACAGGATTTCTTGGCGTTACGCAAGTGTACCCTCAGCGGAAAACTCGTCCGCACTTTGGACGCATGGAAAATGGTGCCTTTATTTCCCGTCTTCCGGCGTGTTTCACGCTGTTTCTTCATTGCCTATGAGTTCATGTTCAATGAAAACCCCAAACCCCAAAATCTTCAACACAAAAATTACCGTAACTGCTGCCTTTAAGTCTGTACCAAGCATAACTTGGGAGTGAGAAAGGCTTGTAGTTTGAATACAGCGAACAGTAAATAACAATATGATATTACGCGAAACACTCTAGACATTTATCGCTTCAGCGCATCAAAACACCAGATCAGGTGTAAAAGCTAGAAAACAATTACATATAAGAGAAAATAGATGGGAAAAATTGACTCATACCTGCTTCTTTTTAGCTCCTACATTTTTTAAATCTACTTCTTCTTCATTTTGAACGGCAGCCTTCGTCTTTGTCGACTCCCTAGCAGGAATATTTTCATCGCTCTCATCGTCTTCATCTTTCTGATCTTCATTTTCTTCCTCATCGTCGTCACTTTCACCATTCACTCGCCGGCTATCCCAATCCACCTAAAATTCTTTGGCCTAGTCACCGAATTTTATTTGCGCGAGCAATTTTCGCTAGATCATCCTACGTATTCAATAATGTAAAACCTTAACCAAAATGGTCTACAGCAAAAAGAATGTAAGCTGTAAACAATTTCAAGACCTACTAATTCTTTTTTAAATTTCACGGAAAATTCGGGATGAAGTGCTTCTTCTTGATTCTAAACAGTTATACAAAACGTACTTGCAAACCATCAACTTCTTCCTTATAGTCGAGGAGTGATAATAAAGCTTGTCGATTTTTTTCATGTTCTTCGTCATCTGATTCAGAGTCGGCGATGAGATCAGCACCAGCCTCTTCGTCACTATTGAAGATTGAAAATAATCCTAGTCGTTACGAAGATGAAGCAGGAAACAGAATTGGAAACGAATGTATGTCTATTTGGGAGGATTAGATTTTTTTCATGAAGAGAACAGCGAAAATCCTTCATTAAACTTACTTGAAGGCCTCTTCAAATTTCTTCTGTCGCAGTTGTTCCGTTTCATCCCATCCTATTCGAGCGCTTGTTTGGGCTACAGCTGATTTCATCTGAAAACTAGTAAATCCATCCATACCCCGGTTCACAAAGCTTAGCAATTCGATAGCCAGTTTTAGCTTCAAAAACTAAAACGCTCTGCTCATAAATAAGATCTCCTGTTGACGCTTAATTCAGAGTATGAAGAATTTCCGCTGCAACCCACAAATTAAGGTTAGTTGTAGCGAACTTCAGGGTTATCATAGATGTTTAACACACGGGGTGTATATTTTTACTTGTGACTGTCAATTACTAGCACGTTCAGACTAATTAGCCTGGGTATAGGCGGATCTCGCTTTGAGGTTCAAAGTCGGGAACAGACCAAGCAGAAGGTGGGGTAATGTGAGACGGGTGCGTCGATTTCAAGTGGTATGAAGACGTGCGTGAATGGGTTCACTGATGAAGTAGTAGTGTTTCGGCGTCGAGGAAGGCGGATCCACAAATGAACGAGGGGTGGTGCGCCCCCTTTTTAGTTGACATTTTCTTGTAACATGCCAAGTAACTTTTCTCTGCGTGAGTTTACTTGTGTGCAAAAAGGTGTACTTACCTTCTCCTTCGACTTGTACTTCGCCACATTAAGATCATCTTCGTGAAGCTCCTCTTTTGTCCGCTCTTTCTGGAAAACAAGCGCGGATAATGCACGCATGAGGGATTGATGCAACTGTTTGACTCGCATCAAATTCCATGTCCTCAGGCACAAAACGAAGGTCCATCTTGATATTACTGGCCTCAAACTGGAAACCATCACACTGATCATATATAGCAACTGCTGTCTCCGTAGAATCACATTCGATAATAGCATAGTAGTACCGTAGTTGCTCGACTTGGTACTTTCGCATAGCCAGCTTTGTTTCACTAAAAAAACAACATCGCCAGCCTTCATGCAAACCTACCAATAACATACTTGAATGTGCACTGACTCATCAATTTTATCGCCTTCATATTCTTCTATAGGTTTGCTAAGCTGTAGTCGCGGACCGTGCTTGTCCTCCTCAGCCAATCGCTCCGCTCCAAAGTCAGATAAATATATAGTGATTCGCCTTATCGAGCCACCGGGAGGCCTAAAACGAAATTATCCATGACTAATTGAGTATTCTCCTGGTTTAGGTCTCATCATCCCCTTTGAGGGCAAAGCGGTCCTTCACACCTTTCATATTTTACAAGATACTCGAATCTGCAGAACATAAAAATGGCGAATGAAGGTATCACCTTAAAGGCAGGGGCCCATTTAATGTCCATGTCTGAGATATTAACACATTCCGAACCTTCTCGATGCGGTGATTTCGGCGATGTACACGGAATGTCTCAAAATGACCTCTAAGCCCGTCTTTTCGTGACGGGGTTTGTACCAGTTTGGTGGAGAAAATTAAGCGCAAAGACGTGTATCACCGTTGGTCCTATCGATCGGGCAGGTCAAGACGTGCTCACCCGACGTTGCTGCTTTGGCGGGCGGCCAGCACAGCTTAGAGCGAATCCCGCCCCTGTTGCAAGGAGCAAGTACTGTGACCTTCCGAAAAGCGGGGTTTTCGTCACTTATGTGACTTTTCCTGCATATCAAGAGAATCAGAGTGGCGAGGATATCAAGAATCTGCTGATATCACCAACATGCGAAACGAGGTGGCCCCCTGCCTTTAAGCTAAATTGAAAGGTGATATTACTTACGTGAAGGACTTAGCGAGTACCATCAAATCTTCACAGTGTACTACATTCCAGTCCATATTACAAGCTGCAATTCGATTCGTGGCCCACTCCACCTGCTCAGCATCCCTGAATACTGCATCGTATCATCGAATGAGCTAAATGCATCCATACGTACGATAGGAGTGAGACAGGGGTCAAAAAAGTGAAGGTTGTCTGGGTTGAAAAGTGAAGGTTGTTCCGCAACCATAGCTTCGATAGTGCTGAGGAATGGTTCACCAAAGTGAACGATGACATATACTAGACAGTGAAAGCTGTTTCAACTATGGATTCAATCGAAACTGTTTCAATAATGCTCAGAAAATGAAGAAAAGATCGTTTGTTCGAAGATGGAACGCCAAAGATGAGAATTGCGCCGGCTTCCTGCTTTCGTGCCGGGACCATCGCTCAGCCTAACGTAAAAAAATGCCCAGCTCGATTTTTGCTAAATATTTCGGTAGTTTCACAGAACTGTATGTTGCGCAGTTGTCAGCGATTTTCCTCACGAAATTCCCTACAAGATGACACCAAATGCGACAAATTTCGTCATGAATCCAGGGAGAAATCAATTTTTAAAACCTGGACTGGGGTTCGCGTCCTTTAAAATTTCTCAACAACCTTAAGAAATCGTGAGTTGCGCAGTTGTCTGTTGAATCGGCGACATCATTGCGCATGCAAAGCCCGTTGAAGCAGGTGCCCTCATCGGAAACTGGCCCAGAAAACGGGTCATGTATGAAAACGCTTTTTTACTTTATATCTCTCTCAGATGAAAAATTCAGGGGTTGCGCAGTTATCAGCTGCCGAGCCCGCAAGATTCCGAGTAGAATGGTATATAACACTTGATACTTCCTTTCACGCTGGGCTGAAAAAGCCTGCCTGAGCCAAATGCCCCGCGTAGCTCAGGGGGGTTCGCGAGGGAGCACGCAAATGGGAGGGCGCCAGACGCGAGGGTGAGCCAGACGGGGTATTTGGCTCACCCTGGTTTTTCCGTCGGGAGTGGACGTATCAAGTATTATATATCATTCTCCTCACAATTTCTTCTCAATTCAACTGACAACTGCGCAACATCCAGTTCCTCAAAATAAGCAAGATATTCCTCTTTTCACTTTTTCATGGCTTTCTCAGCTATTTTCAGTCGCACCTCTGTGATCTTGCTGTCATATAGTCCTCAATGACATTGGCAAGAAGTCTGACAACTGCGCAAAGCTCAATTTCCCAAATGAAGAATGATATTTTCGGTCAAACCGTAATTTTGCCGCTAATTCCCACCAAGTTCATAAAAACTTTTTCTCCAAAGGAATTAACCGGCCATGTTTGAACATCGGCTTTTCCTGGAGTCTGTTGTGTGAGGAATTTAAGCCACAACTGCGCATTTTATGTAAACCTGCTTTGCTCGAATTTCAATGTATAGCTTCACTCCCTTTTTTTGGTCCGGGACTTGATCCCGGACCTATCTTATCCTCTTCGCCATAGGTGAAGGTTCCACATCCGGGCACCATCAAAAGTGATGGTGGCCTGAGACACGTCTCAGGCTATCGGACGTATGAATGCATCTCTATGAACGGTAGTGAATCCACAACAAACACGAACTCGATGAGTGAAAATCTGTCACCCTGGCGACTGTCTGGTTTCTATAATGAACAGCGAAGTTAAGGTTTGTAGCACAAGGGCTTCCTACTTCTCGAAAAGTATTCCCAAGATCTTTCAAACTCTCAAAAATCCAAGCAATTATCAAAACGGATAGTAAAAGAGAATCAGACATCGGCTAGGAATGAAAAATCATGAGACATACTCATCAAGATGTGCCAAATCGATTTCCATTTGCAGATCTTCATTTGCTTGCCATTCAGATTCAGAATCTGAGTCATCATCATCAGAAGATGACTCAATGTTTCCCTCACCACGAGCAAGATCAATCTGAAAACTGAATTTCATCTATTAAATGAGATGAAACATAACATAGCACTCTATTCTACTGCGAATGACGGCTGGTAGTGCTTCGGAACTATGAACCTGTGCGTTAAAGGCAGCACCCACGGAAATTTTTGTGTTGGAGATTTCGCTGCATTCCAAGGTTTTCAGGGACAATGGACTCGTAGGCAGTGATAAAACAGCGTGAAACACGCCGGAAGACGAGAAATGAAGGCGCTGTTCCCCATGCGTCCACAGCGCGGACGAGTTATTCGCTGAGGGTATAACGAAATCCTGTGGATGGTGCGCATTCCATACCCTACACTGTACAGTATTCCTTACACAACACGATCCATTAAGCTAGACCACTTGTAGCATGCCAAATCACTAGCGTTAACTGGCGCGACGGACACCAAAATGGCCACGCTCGGCTCTGTGTCCACGGCAGTATCTCCACAGATAGGCCGCTCTTTTCTGTGTTGAAGTTACCATTGTGATTCTCTGGCAGAGAGCGACTCACCTCAGAAATGAGGATTTCCGTGGGCGCTTCCTTTAAAAGTCTGCGCAATTCTAGCGTCAACCAGGTGATCTAAATTTTGGCGTGTTGAGTCTCTCTCTCACTGTTTCTATTAATTAGGAGATGATCACGTACAAACAGAGAGATGAAAGTACCTGAAGCTTCTATTGAAAAGTGACATACAATTACTGTAAGGTGCTACACTATTAAACTACTTACTTACACTTACTCTACACTATTACTAATTTTGTGTCATTCACTCAAAGCAATTAGGAGAATAGCGGATTAGGTCATGGAATTTTGAACAACGCAACAGAACATGCAGCATGCGTTATTAGCAGAGCAAACCGTACAGAATCTTCTCCTTCCCGCAGAAAAATATCATTGCATGACTTTAAGTGTGGCGCAGTGGTAACAGGCTCGCTGCACACGCACACGGAAGTGAAATACGCACCATTAAAATTACTCAGGATTTACATGTTAGCACCACCAAAATTTACTCATCGTTGACAAGGGCGTTAACACGTTTACCCTGGGTGGTCTCAAGGGCATCCAGCCACAGGAGTAAAATAAGACAGATAAGACCAACCAACCTTGAGAGGGCGATCATCACTGCTACCAGAATGTTCTTTTTCATCATTCTCATCGCTAACATCCTCCTTTTCCACCTCCACGCCTATTCCCCGATTATTCTCTTCAAGTTTTATTCTCTTAGATGGTGCGCTCTCTTCTTTTTCACCTTCATCTTCACTGCTTTCGAGTTCGTACAGCTCCAGAAGATCATCTAGATAAAACATGCTCTTCGAATACGACTAAAGCGGCAATGAGGCACTGAGTGGATAAATGCTTACCACTGGTCTTTTTAACTGGTCGACCGTACTTATCTACGCGAGCCTTGGATGAAAACCGTGGGTCTGTTACTACAGCTGCGAATCGTTTCCCAATAGTGACCTGAACATTACCAGCGTAACATGCAGGGGCTAATCAAGAGGAAACGAACACCTAATAGCTAATCCTGAGTAATGCGTGGAAAAAGAGTAGATAACTGAAGAAAAAATAGCAAGAGAAAATATCTGACAAGTAAAGAAGAACCTACCTTCTTATCTTTATTACTTAACCCTGAAAATTTCGGATCTGATCGCAGATGGGCGAAACGTTCATCGGCCAATCCCAAAAGGTTTGGGACTTTCTTCTTCGGCATCCCCTACAATAAGAAATACCCCTGAACATGCAATACATGTGTCTTCCTTCGAACGCTGCCCAGACAAAAATGGTGCTAAAACAAGAAAATGAAGAAGAATATTTCTTGTGCAATGGTCATAGCTGAGCGATGGAAAGTATGAACTAGTAGAATTGCTGAACTGCTCGCGCTGAAAAACAAATACGAGGAGATTCATTGTTCTATAGATAGCTAGTAAACACTAATAACTAAGCCAGAGCCGGGCGGAGCTAATGAAAGGAATCGTTGCTGTACATTTTCCAGCATAAAATGAGAGGGATCGTGAAGTAGGGAAACTTTCATCACCGTTGATCATCCAGTTACGATGGGAGGCGGTCGTATGGCGCGATTCTTCGGGTGGCACTGTAGACAAGCTGGATCTGGGACGCGCTATTACCACCCGAGTTACGATCACGCGTCGCGGCTTGGCTGTAACGAGTCCTCGGACAGCTCGCCCACCCCGCCACAATCACCTCAGCCTACGAAGGACTCAGGGTTCATCATGACGTTTTCCCCGGATCAAAGCTTAAACGAAGCCCTCAACCAACACTACGAAGCCTCTTTAAGTGTGCTGCTTGCAAAACCTCCCTGCAAATCCGTAGGAAATTTTAATTTAGGAAAATTATTAGAAAGAAAATCATCGTGGCATTGTCGTCGACTGGTACTGCAAAATTCTTGACAACGGGTTTAGGCCAAAATCGATTTCATAGTTCAAACCATAATCGAGGAAATGTACGGAAAAAATCGATGGCGGCGTCCCGTATGGAGTGGATGATTGCGGTTAGGTGGACGAGTTGTTCGAGGACTCGTTACGGCCAAGCCGCGACGCGTTACCGTAACAAGGGTGGTAATAGCGCGTCCCAAATCCAGCCCGTCTATAGTGCCACCCGAAGAATCGCGCCATACGACCCACACCCCGCAATTAGCATCGCGGTTAGCGTGCGAGTACGGACCGATAAGAAACGACGGCAAGTGCACAGAACCGCATTCGCTCACGTCGCGGCGTCCCCATCCATCATACGGGAACATTGATCTCAGCAGCGAAAACTACTGCGGAAATGGCCCTACATGCATGCAAAAAGCAAACTTGCACACCGGAAAGAAGGCAAATGGTGCAAGGGAGATGATTGATTTTGTCTAAGAACATATATCAGATATGAGAGTCGTCAAACATGTAAAAGTGAGAGTATTTAACGATGCGGTGCAAGTATAAAAACTAATGCATTAGCGCGTACGAAACAGACACCAAACAGAAAACGAGCTCCCCG
Organism: Ancylostoma ceylanicum; assembly: GCA_000688135.1. Taxonomy (NCBI): domain Eukaryota; kingdom Metazoa; phylum Nematoda; class Chromadorea; order Rhabditida; family Ancylostomatidae; genus Ancylostoma; species Ancylostoma ceylanicum. Next base: position 542,378 of record JARK01001341.1, on the reverse strand, counting down.
GCCGCGTGTACAGTACCCTGGCGAGTCCTTTAAAGTTCCGCGCGTGTTTCTACTCCCCATGACAATTTTTAGCTACTAGTGAGTTTAGCCGTTTCGCGTTCCACGTTGATGAACTGGTTTCTAGCCATTGTTTCAAGTAATCATCCAGAAAATATCTTTGCTCTTCTTTAGCATGTTCGCGTCTCACTCGGGTTCAATGGGTTTTTGAATCGGCTACGGAGATTCGTAACATGCGCGCAGGGCACACGCACGCGGCTGGTAACCGTGCGAGACAGTTGTTAAAGGTCGATATCATACAAGGAACTCCAAACGGCCCTAGACAGGGGTCCGGACCGCGGCGCGAAGTTCTTGGGCAGAGATACAGGGGCCCTGCATGCTCGCCCTGGTTGTCTCTGCTCAAGGACGCCGCGCCACGTTCCCGCCGCTTGTCTATAGCCCTATAGGGCCGTTTGGAGTTCACTGTATGCTTTTGATAGTGGGGAGTCGCCCCACATCGTCTAAATCTGTGATTGCGGTACAAGTCAAGAATTTTGCACTACAGTTCATAAAAAATTGGCGGACTCCAGTTCGGCGGGAAAGGGGCGCGCGGCGCGGTCGCCATCCGATCGGCAGCCTGAGATTCTATGGAAANCTGAGGATAGAAAAAGTAGGCTTCTAGCCCATACGTTGCTGTCATTGTTACTGGAGAATGTGGACATAAGTTGAGCGAGAATGGGAAGCCAACTGACCATAGTTCAAAAAAATAAAGTTACTGAAGACTCCTGAGCATAAGTGGTCAGACCTATGTAAGTGCTTGGATAGTAGCAGCTCAAAAATATGTTTAAGTAGGCCGATTTGTTCTGACAGTGAGGGGTGGCTTCAGTCCCTAGATGACATTGTCATACCGAGCCTCGAGGCACTTGCTACTCTCTCAACTCTGAGCTATTACAGAAGCAAATGGCGACATACTCCTGATCTGATAGGTGATTTGAGCTACTATTGAGCTGGCTCACCCTCGCCATAGAGTTCATGACATTATATTGAATTTAACCGCTGTGGCTTTACTAAATATGGTGAGCCAGAAATTATGGCGCACCCTGTATAGTGATGAGCTCAAGACGCTCTGACCAAGGCTAATGGTAATACTTGAGTTGTTTCTCTGACATAAAAAGATCACAACGGAACTAGCAGAACCTGGGTGCATTTTGGTGAATAACACGGTCCAAGTGCTCCATGTTGTATACAATCTCTTAAGTGGAGTTTCCCAGCCTAGAATTGCTTGAAGCATACATATAATCCGGATCTCGCAAGTGACGCTGTCACTGAATGTGTTCTGTGTTCCACCAGGCACAGCAGTCCAAAAGAAAATAGAGAAAAAAAGAAATTGTGGCACTCGAAGAAGTTACCGTATATGAAAAACATTAGTAACGTGTGCCACTGCGACGCATCCCAATGACAGTTTTGAAATGCCCTGCGTTTAGCGCGGAGGATGCCCAAATCGCCGATTTATCCAGAAATACTCGGCTATTAGCGTGTACGGAACGGAAGATAATAACAGCAAAAACGAGGGCTACTTTGTATCGAAGCCTTTTCCGTGGGGTTATGGAAGAATTACTGTGCGACATCGTATTTATTGTATTTACTACTGTTTATTGTTGGCAAACATATCCCAGTATCTTTCCACTCTCTACGACACACCTGGCACTGATGACCAAGACATGTGCTGTTGTGAAACAATTCCTAACAGTGCTCCAGATCGCTGATCTGCGGAAGGTTATCAGCGACTTTCTGGAACAAGCCAGCACACAAATGCTACATCACTGATGTGGAGAAGGGTTGGAGCGGAAATGTTGGAGAAAAACCGAAAGTTGAAAGCCGGATGCCACGGGAAGTCCGAAATGTGGCGGATTTGCAGTGGCGGAAATGGAAAATATGGCTTCGTACCATGTAATTGGTAGAGAATCATTGACCATCCGGAAATTTATGTTGGGAAAATGCTTGGAGTCGAGGAGTTTGGCAAGAAAATATATTGGGATTCCGCTCATAACTCAATCTTTCATGTAGCAGAGAGGTTCGAAAAACAAAAATTTTGAGCAGAATTTTCTTCCTTGTCGACCGAGGTAATGTGTGTAGAATTATGAACTTTGTTTCTATCATATTTTGTGAGAAGCAGCCTTTGAAATAACAAATTTTATAGCCTTGTATAGTCTGTGCTGTGTAGTGGAGCGAAAATTCATTATGTTTACACTAAACGCCAAGCATCCAAGATGTTCCTTGTTGCATCGTCGAGTGCGGCATGTTCTAATATGTTATTTTTCCTCTATTTTCCGTTGAGCTGTTGTTCTGATGAACCGCACTCTGCCGCGTGAAGAACACAGTTGCCAGCACCTAAATGGAGACTCAATCAATACGCATCATTTACACAGTGGTTAACCATTACCCACGGTGAACTGTTGAATTGTAGGATTTGATGACATCTGCAGTTACTCGAGGATTTCGACTCCTATCAAGTTTAATCTTCGAAGATTGTTTTTTTAAGTTATGCTCAAACCATCTGGATCGACCTACAGTCTGTTCCCTCAAACTTATACTGCAATCCTCGCCCGATCGAACAAAGCGGCGCGTGCGTGTTTGATTGGGGCGCGGCGTGAGGCTGATCGGCTGTTGCAGCACCGCGGCCCAATCAAACACGCACGCACCGCTTGTTCGATCGGGGCGGGGATGGCAGTGTAAGTTTGAGGGAACAGACCATACAGTGCTACTCATTCTTGCACTGCAGAATACCACCCATCTGATCTGCCGCGCTGCACCACCTGTGCGATGCGGCAGACCAGATGGGTTATTTAATTGGCGGGCGTTGTTGGTATTGATGTGACTTGTTTTCGGAATGAAAATGAAGATACAAAGAAAAACTGTGGAAAACAAGGAAAACCTCGGTGTCGTCAACGCCCGACATCTGCCGCGCGTGTTGCGGCGCGGCAGTCCAGCTGGGCGGTATTCTGTGGTGCAAATGTGACTGACCAGCACTGTAGCTTTAGTACATATTCACATTCAACGCACTCTTAGAAGATTGCCCTTCTTGAACGTATGCTTCGATTTACTCCACTTCATTGTTCTGTCACGGCTTGACTGCAGGCAAGTAAATAGATTTAAAAAATTGAAAATTAATTTGAATTAAAATAATGCAAACAAACAGAATAGCGGATAGATGAGTGAATTCCTTTGATTCTTTTTTTTTTCCTTGAGTGTAACCTATAACTCACCCAGACTGAAATGGCACGATTTCACGTCTTCATCTATGAACTTTAACTTCGCCCAGGTATTTTCTCGATTAGGGTCAAATCCCAAATGTTTTTATAGATTTTCCACTGAAGATGACCCGTCTCTACTGCATTCGTGCAGTCGGAGTCACGTAGCCAACTAATCGCCGTAAATCGCACCCCAGCAATTTACTCGCTGCCAAATCGGGCCATGATTTTGTATCCGCTCAGAGACCGACGTCTTTTTTCCTCGGCGACCCAGACCCGTCGCTCTCTCAAGGATTGTATAGTACGACATTTACCTCATGAGTGAGAGGCCTTGACCGAGCGAGCGATGCGATCGCGGTCGGTCAGGCGCGAGGAGGTGATGACGACCGGCAGAACAACCTGCGTGGCCGTTGCTCCTATTGATCCTCGAATATTTGCATCATTGAATTTAACGGCAACTCTTTGACGGCGTTGACCTACGACGACAGCGCTGCGACGATGCCGCGCAATTAGGGGAGGCGGTCGTATGGCGCGATTCTTCGGGTGGCACTGTAGACAAGCTGGATCTGGGACGCGCTATTACCACCCGAGTTACGATCACGCGTCGCGGCTTGGCTGTAACGAGTCCTCGGACAGCTCGCCCACCCCGCCACAATCACCTCAGCCTACGAAGGACTCAGGGTTCATCATGACGTTTTCCCCGGATCAAAGCTTAAACGAAGCCCTCAACCAACACTACGAAGCCTCTTTAAGTGTGCTGCTTGCAAAACCTCCCTGCAAATCCGTAGGAAATTTTAATTTAGGAAAATTATTAGAAAGAAAATCATCGTGGCATTGTCGTCGACTGGTACTGCAAAATTCTTGACAACGGGTTTAGGCCAAAATCGATTTCATAGTTCAAACCATAATCGAGGAAATGTACGGAAAAAATCGATGGCGGCGTCCCGTATGGAGTGGATGATTGCGGTTAGGTGGACGAGTTGTTCGAGGACTCGTTACGGCCAGGCCGCGACGCGTTACCGTAACGAGGGTGGTAATAGCGCGTCCCAAATCCAGCCCGTCTATAGTGCCACCCGAAGAATCGCGCCATACGACCCACACCCAGTTACGATACCCTTTGGGATTCCACCAACATCCTCAACTACCGCACATTAAAAACGTGTACAACAATTCATTCTCTCCACTACCAGCCACAACAACTTTGAGAACTTGCTCCCCAGACATAGGGTAAGAGGAAACATCCAAGAAAAAGGGCTTTCCAAGACAGAGGGAACAAACCATAACAATCTAAAAACCACACCAACGACAAACAGAACAAAATGAGATTGGGAGTTAACCGGAAACTCTTTAAAACTTGAACAAAACACAATTTAACAATCAGCAGGCTGTTCCCTGAATAGGCATAAGCAAGAACTATTTGATGAATACACCACGTAATGTTGGCGCTGTCATTTTTGTGTTTCCATCGACGAGTAAAGGGCAGTCTTTCCAAACAGCATATCCATCAGGGCTCACTTTGAGGTCCTCTGCCACGGTCTCCCAAATCTATGAATTCATGGAAGATTACAGATAGCCGACGTTATCAGACAACAGCAGAGACAGAAAAACCAGGCAAAAATCGTTCACCTTCTTCTTAGGATTCAGCTGGGCGTCAGGTCTGTGGGTATACGGTGGACATAACACTGGCGTGCCAGGTTGGGACGATTGATCAACTTCCATGATTTCAACCTGGAACAAGTGCTTGAGCAGAAAATGCCTGAAAAGCCACCCATCCTATTAAAGCAGCCGTCGATCCACAACCAACCTACCTTCTCGGGTGAAGAAGCGCACATAACCATTGCCCGTGACTCGACCCCTCGCATTTTGGCAGGTTTCAAATTGCAGAGTACGACTACGAGACGATTCTGCATCTGTAACGCAAGAAAAAAATCACGGGTGGGAATGGAAACGCTTAGAAATTGGTTTACTGGACAGAAATATGTAAAAGCCAGTTTCAAATGAAACCGTGATATCAAAAAATATAGAAAGGAATTCCCAAGTACACTGCGGAAGAAGTCCTGCCCAGATTTAGAAAGTCTCCTCTCCACAGAAAAAGAAAAGAGCGTAAAGAAGCATTTTTCTTACTGCACTGGCCATGAGTAAATTTTCAGGAACTTCTCGGCAGTAATATTTTTCTATACACTTGCGCCAGGAAGTATATTTACACGAATACAAAGGTCAAAAGTGACGAAGGTACGAAGGCTAATTAGAACAGGCATGGCATCTTAAATACTGTAAAGTATAATGACTTTGTCTAACCTGATCAAGGGGAACGTGTCGAACTAAACCCGAAACAACAGTTCGCGGCGTTGGCTCACCAACATCAATTTGTTCCACGTACAGTGCATCCGCATCTGGGTGCTTTTCGCATTTGACTATTCGCCCTACACGAAGATCAAGACGGCCAACATCAATGCTGTCATCAGCAGACGCATCTTAAAGGTACTATTAGCCTATTTGACCAATTATCATAACAGATTTAAGTAAAAAGAAGATATCCAAAACAAAACCTACTCTCCGTCTTCTTTCCCCCACCGCCACCAGCGCCTGCCTTTTTCTCTCCTCCGCTTTCTTTATTCTTTGAGGGCTTCTCAACTTTTGCTTGTTTTGTGGGAGGTGCAGAAGCTACCTGAGGCGACTGTGATTTCTCCACTGATTTCACCACTTTGAAAACAGGCACTTGTTTGACTGAAAAGAACTGTTACGCAGCTGCACTGGAGGATATTGCTAATGATAAGAAAAGCTAACTTCCAGCTGCCTCCTCTGCCTCGACTAACTGCCGTTGGAGAGCCTCAATTTCTTTCTCAAGTTTTGCCATATTTGCTCCAATTTCTGCACTTTTCTGTTTTACAAACAAGTCACCTGAAGTTAGATCTTATACTAGTTATAAGACAGATGTCTTAGAAAAACTACTCACGAGCTTGGCAGAACTTTTTGAATGTCGTATCGAACAACTGCTTGATCTGTCGCTGATTTTTCGCTAGTTGTGGGAACGCACAATTAACAACCACCATTTTCTCCAATTTCGCTTTTTCGGACTTTTTCAATAAACTGTCACTCTCTCCTTGTTTCTTCGTCTGCTTAGTTTTATCTGAAAATAGTATGAAAATGAACTGTCAATCTTCTCCAACTAAAAGTTGGCAGCGATCTTTCCTTTAAACATTAAGGAACACAAACACTCAGGAGTGGAATAAGCAACGATAGGAAAAACCCAGAAAAGATGGAAAAGAAAATCAAAAACAAAAACTCGAACAAGATGAGGTCCTAGAAAAGCAAGCCTGTATGCATTAATTCAGCAGCTGGAGTACTCTAAGGGAACCGTAGGAAAAATGCTTGTAGAAAAATGCTACAGCTCAGAACACCTAATGGAAATATTGAAAGAAAAGTCGAATATAAAAACGCTTGTGGTTTGAATATACCTCACTAGCATGAGGCTCGATAACGAATGAATAATATGAAACAAATGAATGAAATGGATTGTTATCTTCGGGCTCGTTGCGTTTCTCACCCTGACAGCGGCTAATTAGAGGTGCGAGCCGAGTGTGAAGCGCCTTTGGCAGCGCTGGTGCCAGATCGCACTACATTATCTCAGAGAAACTTCCACCCAACATGCGTGGCGATCATCGCACCGCGACGAGGAGCTTAGAAGTTTCATACAGAAGAAAGCCTAATTCTGGAAAACGACGCCTCCTACTTTCCACATCATGATCTTCCAGCTTCCGGAAAAAAATCCACGGATTAAACCCCTCTGAAGACATTCATGGTATCGCTTCTACTTTGAGACAAGCTGATCTAAGACGACTTCGAAGAAAAATGGTTGTTTTTATATTGCCGTGATACTTTCTGTCAAATTATTAATCGTCTTCCCTTACCATTTTAACTTAACGCTTACCAATTTTACTTCCTTTTCCTGCATTTAATCGAGGACTCATAAGAGAACATCATAGCTTTAGTGGGGTATGCCAGGTTTGATAGAAATCTGCCAAAGGCGCTTCATACTTGGGTCGCACCTCTAATTAGCCGGCTGTCAGGGTGAGAAACGCCACGGAGCCATTATCTTCAAGTGAAGATGGTTAAAACAGTGCAAAGAGAGTGTGGAGAAGCTGTCGCAAGAAATGTGCCACTTCAAGGTCGTGTCATCATCATAGTTCAGTTACGAGCAAACTAAGTAAAAAAAAATGATCCAGACATGCTTGCTGACTTGTCCTCTTACATATAGAATCAGGACGACCGTCATCACCACCGAATAGAGACCTAAAAGACAGCACAGTAAGGCTGTCCCATTGCAACATGAGGTTTTCAGAATAATGGGAACAAATGAATTGAAGTGAGTGGGAAGCACACAACAAAATCAAGTAGGGATGGGAAAATTTCATCGAATCATAATGCAGGCGACGCTATCATGTTTAACTTAAATAACACTGCTACGAAATTTAGAAATTTTCCAGAAGAAGAAATATTCGTCTACCGTTTCCCTTCCTGGATGGCTCCTCAGCGACAGCAACACCTCCACCGAATTTCGCTTTCCATTCGGAAATTTTCGCGCTCTCCATCTTCGTGAACAAAGGTTTCGGCTGAAAGCATTGTGTACGTTGCGATGAAAAAGTGTGAAGGAAGAGAACACTCTTAAAATACCATTAAACACTGCCGAACGTATTCAGATTCGAAAACCACTAACCGTTCCAATCTTATGTCCCGGCTTCAGGTATGATATGGGGAATGTGGAAAAGGTTGGCAGTCTTTCTGCACCGCACTGGGCGCGAATGCGCGCAGATACCTAAATTGTACCTCTGCAAAAAAAAGGAAGCAACTCTTCCAGTTAGAAGACGGTACCTCAGGCATAATTGGATGTAAAACTACAGCAAGATGATAGGAGATGTTTGCTGCCACACCAATAACTGTAGCAGCACGTTTTCTAAAAACAAAAGCTGGTGAATTCCACAAAAAGAAATGTTTACTGATGGCAGGATAATAGCAAAATAAGAATTTAAAAAGTATGGAGGAGTCGTACTTATCGCCCTCGTTTCCTTTCATAAGCACCCAAGGTTGCTGTGATTGCATGTACTGGTTACCACGCCTCGACATTGCCAGTACCGTTCTAACTGCGTCTTTCTGGCGCACAGCGTTCATCAATTGATCCCATTCAACGGAATCCGCCTCAAAAATTATTACAAGCGCAATCACTCAACAGTTCATGTCGTCCCTATTCCAGTATCAAATCGCATACCTGTACTCCCATGAGCAACTCTAAGTCAATGTCAGTTAACTCCATTTCGGGAACTGCTCCTCCGAAATTGTTGCTGAGAAATGAGAGTGCTCGGTTGATAAAATTGCCCAGATTTGCAAGAAGCTCGGAATTCACCTGAAGCAGAAAATCGCCAGTTCACGGCCACACATTGCGAGTTAACAATTGCTCAGTCAGGTTGCATTTGAAAGGATTCTTCCATTGAGAAGTAGGAAGGAAAGCACAGACAGAGGAGGTGAATGAGCTACTCTTATCCTCAGCACCGCGGCAAGTTCAAATTTCTGTTTACCTTGTAACCGAATGGGATTAATGATACACTCAGCAAGCGAGCCAAGGATGGCTACTATGATTTACTAACCAAAAGATCACATAATACAGGGTGCGCCATAAGTTCTTGCACACAATATTTAGTATGCCACAGCCGCTGGATTCAACGTAGTGACATGATCTCTATTGCGGTACTGAACCATCTCAATAGTAACTCAAAATACCTATCAGATCGGGGATACCTCTCCATTTGATTTTGTAATAACTCATAGTTGAGAGAGTAAGGAGCACCTCGTGGCGCGCTGGTGTATCTGGTATAAAACTTCTCGAAGCTTTACCTCAGCTTTATGCTACGAGTCCAAACTTATGTATGATATAGCACTTGATTCGCTCTAAAACATAATTGAGTACGGCTATCCACGATAATCATAGTGGCGTCATAGAGGAGTTCGTTCTGAGCACGGGATTTCGGTCGTGCGGCATTCCAGGAGGCGCAAATGGCACAGAGCAGATTCTAAGCTTTACAGAAGCGTCATGTTTGCGCTGTTCAACTTGAGTTGGAAGCAGCAAGGTGTCTTCTCTTCAAAAATACTCTGCGAGTGAAATCCAGAGTAATTTTTATGTTGTGGTTCACAAAAAACTGGAAAAAATTGCTCATACACCACCTTTCTTCAAAAAATTTCTGAAATTCCTGAAAGAAAGGGAGATGGGATCCCAGTACACCCGGTGAATTCCTCGATGTCTCCTCCGTCTAATCCATCGTTTTGGTGAGAAACGACTTGATTGGCTCTGAGTAGTGTCTTCCGTTCGAAGAGACAGTGTCACCCGCGCTCCAAACCGAGCTGCGAGATGCTAACTTTTATCTCAAGTTTGAGCTTCTACGGAAGCAGGTGGCGACATATTCCTGTTCTGATAGGGGATTTAGGTTGCTATTGAGTTGGCTCATTTTCGCTACGGAGGTCGTGCCATTATGTTGAATTCAACTGCTGTGGTGTTGCTAAGTATGGTGTGCAAGAACTTATGGCGCACCCTATATTAAGAATACAGTACGCTGAAGTAAAATTGCTAAGTTTCGCCAGGTTATGCATTCATGAATGCCAACCCGGGCAGGTGCAGGAACCTGACATAGTACTGAGTTGTTGGAAGAATCTGATACAGTCGCAGGTAGGAAACCCTTTTTTTACGCATCCTAGTAACAGATGAAGTGCCAGAACTGGGACTAAGACGTCAACAAATACAACTGGTTTCGAGAATTCATGATGATACTCAACGCAACTACGAGGAAAGTCTAAGTTGGCAGTTTTAAAGATAACTCACCTTTAGAGCAAAATCATCCCAGCTGAACGAAGTGTCCTGCGACTCTGGTCTCATATATAATAGGTAAAACCTCCAAACATCAGCTTCAATACCGGTCTCCTTCGCACTATCGCCAAAGACACCAGTATTCCGAGACTTACTGTAATATAAAGAGCAAGTACACGGAAGTAGTAACAAAAAATCCAGACGTTATCGGCAAAATCTTCGACTAGTCATTTCGAATCTTGTTATGTAGACTGAAAGATATTACCTGAACTTGGAATCTTCATAGTTGAGATATTCCGTAGCACAGACATGATTTACAACAGTATAGTTGTCTCGAGTACCCAGTTGTGTGCATGGGAACATCACACCGTGGAACGCTACATTATCCTGGCATTACTTCGAGTGACAGAAGATCAATCTTATGGTGCTTTGCAAACAGAACAGTACCTTTCCTATAAAGTTGTACAACTCGACTTCCCTTGGATTCTTCCACCATTTCGTCCAATTATTTCCAACCAGACATTTCGTAATAGATAAATAGCCGATGGGAGCATCAAACCACACGTAGAACACCTGTATAAATAATAAATGATCAACATCAGACGTCAAGAAATACGCTCAAACTGTTTAACACGGACTTTATCTTCGTAACCGGCTAATGGAACTGCTGTTCCCCATTTCAGATCGCGAGTGATACATCGCTTCTCGAGCCCTCCCTGAAAAGTAAGTATTAGGCTTGAGCTGAAACGGAAAACTGGAGGAGGGTGGAGAGATACGGAAGTCCCTCTACATGAAAATAGCATGTAAACCAAGTTCTCCTCCTGGGACACAAGTCTGTGGTTCGCACTTTCCTTGAAGATTTTTTTTCTTTCAAGAGTGGGTGTATGAGTGAAAATACAAGAAAAAATCAGGTAAAAAACCGTCCTTACCTTAATCCAACCCTTCACTATGGCTATTGCATTGGATGACCATCGCGTATCTGGTTTAGCGATTTCATTCTCAACATAGTCCCGAACTTCGTCCTAAATGAGTAGTCTTGGGACGATAGTACACAGAAACATTAACAGCGGATTCGCCACAGAAAATTATCAGCCAAATATGAGCAGAAATCGGAAAACAATTCTTTAGTGATATGTAGTCACTTATACTACAAAAAATATTGATCTCCGTCAAAGTTATTCACTTGAAGCGCATCCAAGTGCAAGAAGATGTGTGTTGACTGTCGAACCTGGAATCTTTGAAGACTTGAAGCACGAAAAAAAAACAAATAAGACATTGAAGGAGGCAGAATTACCTTAGGTTCCTGCTTGCAAATGTGACATTTGGGACTCCTCAATTCGACAGCATTTATAAGCCGACCACATCCATCACACTGGTCACCACGCGCATCGTCAAAAGAGCAGAAAGGGCAAATACCAGTAACGAAACGATCAGCCAGGAACCTGAGCAGTATCTACGACGTTGATTGAAGAGAAAAAAAATCACAAGACTGTATAGTAGAGAAAGGCTAGCCATTCAGTAAATGAGTATGTCATTTCGCATTCATTGATTTTTTTTCTGAAAGAACTTCTGGAAGAACTTGAAATTCTGCAGCTATTCAACAGTTTCTTACAGTTTTAGTAAGAACAGCAAAAACAATATGCTAACAATTTTTCGCAGAAGAAAATCTGGTGATATAAAAAAGAGGCATTACTTGTCACAGTTTTGGCAATGTAGTTGATCGATAGAAGCTGAAGAGGTGAAGCCGTTCTTGTGCAGCTTTAGAAAGATATCTTGAGCGATCCTGAAAATTTTATTCAAAAAAGAGGAAAAACGCGCAATCCATTGATAGTATTGTAAATTACATAACGACTACAAGATTTAGTTTGGAACTATTCCACATCCGGTGTCCCGAAAAGTTATTGAAGTCCAGGAGCCGTATCCAATATATTTGACCGTGGGAGGGAAAACACAGCGGGTATATATCCGTTCCCACTAGTTTTTATCCACTTTGCTATCCAATATAACTCATCCATCCACGTGTTGATTTCTTTGCGAAAGTGCGGTGTCTTGACAAGAAACAACGCGAAGTAGAGATGGAGCAGATCATGGATCGTTATCAAGTGGAAATCGACCGAATAAAGATAACCTGCAGTGAAACGAGTGGATTTGCATATTCACGGATGTTTTTATTGGATAGCAGATTCTCGAAACCACTGTAATATATCCGCTAGAGTGTGTTTATCCGATTGGATAAAGTGTATTGGATACGGACACAGAAGTGGAATGTAACCGTTATTTCAGCTAAATTTCCATATTTTCGTCGGAAACTGAGAGGAAGAAATATGTAATGGATCAATGTTCTAGGGAAAGAAAAAGGGAGGAAACCAAGGAAAATGGGAAAATACTCAATTGTAACACAAATCCACAGAAATGGTACAGAACTTATTCAAATCCACATATGTACTTACTCAGTCTGTTGTGGCGTTGTTGTACGTCCGAATATATCGAAGTCTATGTTGAACCACTGGTAGATGCTTTTATGTATGGCATGATATTTATCGCAGACCTCACGAGGCGTCTTGCCCTCTTGCAAAGCCTAATCACACGACTTGAACAAATATCTGGAGCAGTCAATACAAATATTCACCTTTGTTTCCGTTGCAGTACCGTATTCATCTGTCCCACAAACATATAAGGTTTCATAACCACGCATGCGACAATACCTGAAGGCTAGACAGTTGGCTAGACAGACGTAATAAATAAATAAATAAATAAATAAATAATAAATAAATAAATAAATAATAATAAATAAATAAATAAATAAGTAAATAAATAAACGAAGCCGATAACGAAACGTTCTCTTTGAAAGCAAGTTAAGGGATACTAGCACTCTTTGAAAGTAGAAAATACCTAGCAAAAACATCAGCGCTCAACACACATCCGATGATGTTACCCAAGTGCGGTACATTGTTGACATACGGAAGCGCAGATGTAATAAGAATGTTTCGCTTTCCTTTGATCGGCACAAGCCTACAAAAGGCATCTGAGACGGAGAAGAAATCCGTCATATTTTCAGTATGCAAACGAGTAGAACAGCTCAAGAAACTAGGACTTGGTTGACTCACTTTTCCTTTGGTGTATGCTCGACGAATCTTGGACTTCCATCCCATGCTTTCCGTATTTCAGCAGCGCTTGGGGCCGACATATTACCTGAACTTACTAATGGCACCTGAGTTGTGCGATTACCATGGAGCACTTTGTAAGAGAAGAAAAAAAACCGCGTAAGTCTCACAGTAACATAGAAAGTGTCTCGTCATCGGATCGGTTTCCGAAAAAAAAAAAAGGAATTTCTCCCAGACTTCACGCAGGAGTTAGTCGATGACATAATAACGAAAATCGTACTAGTCTTCTACCATACTCTCGTTCTTGTAAGGCTTGTAATAACATGGGAGAATGAAATGAAATGCTGGTATCGGTAAAGAAACCAGGGTGATGGCAGCTATGGTCTGGTAGCTCACACAGGGCCCACGATCTGACATTGTCCGCAACTACGACCACACTTGTTTCCAGCGATGGGAGAACGCCACAGAATTCCTTTTGAAGGAGATGGATGCAGCACGCCAAAATAGAAGGAATGACACCAAATTCACATCAAAACATAATGAAGTAGGCTTAGAAATCAAGCGGACGTAATTGCGGACAATGTCAGATCATGGGCCCTGTGTATGCTACCAGACTATACATATTTACGTTAGCCGCAGCCTTGCTTACTTAGTTGTGGCTGCTGCACAAAGTGGATACGGTGTTTCTGCTTACCGTTTTGAAGAATTTCTTAGCCAACTGGTGAAGAAAATGACGAGATTTTGTACCTAAAAAGCGGGATAGTGCCTTTCAAATTGCCATTTCCTTGCCAATAATGACATTTTCTCTTCCTTTCTTACTCTACTCGTAGCACACCGAGAAAACTAATGCGATTTCTGCGATCAGTGCATCAAGCAACTTTCTTAATTAGAGTGAGAGGGTATTTATGGTTGACGCGCATCAAATTTGACGCGTCGGCCTTTAATTTCTCGAATTTTTCGCGTTGTCTCGATGCGGCGGAAATGGGAACGCGTTTTGTTCGCGCGGCCGTCGCGACGACAAAACCAGGAGCATTCGCGCTCCACTTGGAATTCTCTTCTCCTCCCTCTTTTGCATTGTGTATCGTCGCGTTAAATTTGACGCGCGTCAACCATAAATACCCTCTGAAGGCGAACATTTATGGATAAAACCGATCCGACGACAAGACACTTTCTATAATTCTGTGCAAGTCTCTCAACAAATTCTTATTGAGATACTCTACAACAGATTAACTCCTAATATAATGCAGATGATTACTCTTGATATGGAGATATGCAAAATACAAGAACACATCAAATGGGCAGCTGCAAAGTGATGAATCTTCATTGAGCGGCACCGATTTATTAAAGGGTACACCTGACGTAAGAGCGCAACATAGCCGTGGAGCACAAAATGTATAGTGAATCCGCGCCGACGAGGCCGCCACAGCGGTCGGCGATCCAGAGGCGGCCACGGTTGCCAGCACTACAGCCACGTTTGCCAGCAATCCACGTCACCATCTCTAATCTGCGTATCACGTTTCACCGTTATCTTCACGGTATCATCCAGTGATCTGGCTGTGACGTGGACGACTTGGCAGCTAGCAGCATACGCGCCGCCGACCGCTGTGGCGGCCTCGTCGGCGCGGATTCACTGTATAAGCTCCAGGATGTACTATTGTACTTCAGTGGCCCCACTACCGACCCCGAACTCAAAATCATGGATTTCTTTGGAAACTTACATACAAAGGTAATGCGAGGTGCTGATCACGAATATCATACTCATTTCGCACGATAATATCGATTTTATTGATTTTATCGATTTTTACCAAGCTTGACTCATCTCTCATAATTTCGAATAACATTGCATGGAGGGGTTTTTGAGGGTGCTGAACACGAATATAGTAGCTGTTTTGCAAAATAAGCTTGATTTGATTGACTTTCTCCTATTTTTCGTGTATCGGGTGGTATAGCTTCGAACTTCTCGAGGGTACGCCTTCAAATCGGCTTTCTCATGGTAAATGCTTATCGTATTTGTGATCAGCACCTTCAAAAACCCCTGTACGCAAGTTTTCAGAGAGTTCCACGGGGAGAATCAAACTTCAAAAAAAAATCGATAAAATCGACACTATCATGCGAAATGAGTATGATATTCATGATCAGCACCCCGAATTACCTTTGTATGCAAGTTTTCAGAGAAATCCATGGTTTTGACTTTGGGGTCGGTAATGGGGACGCTGAAGTACAATAGTACCGCTCAGGAGAGGTTAAAGGCAGTGTCCAGGCAAAACTTCCGATACCTCAAATCTGGCATCTTCTTACTCTACTCGCCAAGCTGATTGCAAGTGTGTAGGTTTTCACCACGAAAACCTCGAAATTTGTGGTTTTCAGAGGGTTGAAAGTTACGCTGTGGACGAGTTGTCCGGCCAAGAATGAAAAGGTGGCAATGAGGCTTCTCGAGCTCCCACATTTCGGAAGATCCAGCTGATTACTGTTGGTCATAAACTCTAAAGCTTCCTGAGGCACATTTACAACATCATTATACTCTTTTTGTTGGTAGTTTTACTAGTAACCAGTTTTTTCTTCAGTTGAAGTCGAAATTCTAGATCGGTATCGAATGCAGTACGTGTCAAACTCAAGAATACGTGTTCAACAAACTGACCCATGTTGGAAGAGTGCCATCCCCAACATAACAGAATGGAGAGGGACCAGACTGTCAGACAAAGGAACATGTCTTGACCATCTCAGACAAGATTTGATCTGTCTTCACGAAATCGTCGAAGGGGCGGAGCGGGTACTGGTAAGGCGAATATCTCGCTTATTTCTGGGGCTTTTTCGCTGAAGCTTTGGCAAATGCCTATAGAGTCAACCCGCTTCCATAATCTAATGAGCACTCGAGTTCAATGATTTTGCCTGGCCACTGCCTTTAACGACAATAAATTTGAAGAAGCTATAGTGTGTTCTACAACACTAGAATTTTGAGTCCCTAGACAGTCTCATTCTAAGGCCTTCATTCGAATGATCTATTCGAATAGTTTATTCGAATGATTATTCGAAGATTCGAATATTCGAAACTTTCCTTTTTCGAATATATTCGAAATTCGAATATTCGAAAGAAGTCATTTTCGAATATATTCGATTACTC
The DNA here is from genome assembly GCA_000688135.1 of Ancylostoma ceylanicum. NCBI lineage: Eukaryota > Metazoa > Nematoda > Chromadorea > Rhabditida > Ancylostomatidae > Ancylostoma > Ancylostoma ceylanicum. The sequence goes on along the minus strand of JARK01001341.1, from coordinate 526,073 downwards.
GAATATTCGAAATTTTTCCGAAAATGTGCAAGTATACTACCTATCTACTCGTGCGCACTTCTTCCGGCTCCCAATGCCGCCCAATTCCCATGATTTGGCGTGGGATAAAATGCTATTTGTACAGCTACACACAACACATTGAATTGCTCCAACAGACATTTGCACATTTCCAACGCTTCGGAAGAACGCGGAGACTTCGCTGTATTCTGGTGCGACGCGTCAACTTATCGGCGCGGAAAACATGAATTGCGCCCTTTGTGAGAATTCGATGCACGCTGCGTTCCTTTTTCGCTGTGTTTTTCATTGAGTGGTGACAAGCAACGCCTCTTTGAAGTCGGTGCCCGCCAACGTCATCCCGAAAAGACTTTGAGCTCGACTTATTACTCATCCTGCATGACCGACGCTCACGACGTCGTCGTCGGCGTTGGAAGTCTCCGGTCGTCTAAGGATCCTTCGTTTCATCTTCTTTAAATCCATCCCCGGTTTGTGGTTTGATACCATTACTCCAGGTGATATCTGACGACGCCGGAGAAGAAGCTAACATCGCCTTTAAACACATGAGCAGCAGTGAAAGCGAAGGAGGTGAGTTCCCTCTTGTATTTTTTTTATTCAATTTATTGTTCAATAGCGAATTTATTCGTTGATCCATCTTTCGTTCTTCTTGTACCATCGTGATTTCTAGTGTTTGTTTGGGACCGCTATCTTCTAAATGTTAAATCGAACTTATTTATCCCTGAAATCATATTATAGAATGAGTATTTTTGCGGCCTCGGTCTTTATGATTAGTGTGACGATACAGTCGTTTCAAAAAATACTCGCCTCCGGCATCCACCGCCCGTTTGCTGAGCCGCGCCACGGCTCCTATGCATTATGATACGTGCTGCAACGTGGCTCAGTCGACGCGCAGTTTAGCGTGATCCTAATGCATAGGAGGCCTGCGGGGCTCAGCAGACGGGCGGTGGATGCCGGAGGCAAGTATTTTTTGGAACGACTGTATATTATCAAGGAAGGTGCCATAGGCTGTTGTGTACAAATATGGTTGGGTTAAGGGCAATTTATACTGGATGCGTGCGACTGACGCGCGTGCGACTATATGATGAAGAATAGGGACTAGTCGCATCGCATTCGCATGGCATCGAACGCGCTTGCGGCCTCGCGGCGACCGCACTTTCTTTTCATTGAGAATTCCATGCCGCGTTGACCGGTCTTCATCGAAAATCCTTCGCAAATGGATGCGTGCGCCCAATAGTCGCATCTGGTATATAGTCAACTCCAAATGTCCGCAGACAAGAGTTGGGACCGCGGCGCGGTTTTCCTCCACGTCTCTGCCCTGCATGCCACGCTGAATCCGTGCAGCAGACAGCGAGAGACCCGCGCCGCGCCCCCAACTCTTGTCCACGGACATTTGGAGTTGACTATAAATTGCCCTTTAATATTGGGAGCTGAGAGCTGAGAGGAGAGCTTGCGGGAGTAGTAGTAGGCGTCTGCCTTTTAAAATCATCATTCTTGACGCTGATATGGATTTAGTTTAAAAGCATGTTACGCCGCCGTCGTCTTTCCATGAAAGAGGTTTCGTCTCCTCCTCACCGGAAAGTGAAGGTCCCCGCCAGGGTTGGCCGAAAATTGAAGGTTGAGTGAGACTCGTTCTCAGGGTATTCCACCTACAGTGGGAGTCGATGGCGGCGACCCGTCTGCGGCCTCGAAAAGCACGCGGCGCCATCGCGTCGCCCTTGATGGAATCGTTGCCGCTGTGGCGAATCTGGGGTTTTTTGATAGTTGCCCATCATATTTAATGTTAACCAATAAGAAAACTATCTAACTATTAAGAAACCCCGCAGTTTGTTGTCCCGTAGAGGATTTCTGCTCGAGCGGCGCTGTCGCGTCGCGTGCTTTTCAAGGCCGCGGAAAGGACACCGCCATCAACGCCCACTGTATGACAGGTACCAAGAGTTGGTGATCGTCGAAGTTTGTTGGTCGACCTCTTCCTTCCTGATATATGAAGCTTGGATCATATGAACAAGAACCACTCTTCAACTTGGGTTTGCTGATCATTCCTTCGTCAAAAAGTTCGTTAAGATCGCAAATGAATGTGCACCAACCTGATGCGAAGATCTTTATCGGGTTGTCAGTCTAGATGAGTTTTTTTCTTTTTTTTTTTAGATAGCAGCGAAACCGCAGGAGAGTTCATTGTGGAGAAGATATTAGGGAAACGTATACGGAAAGGTTGGTTTCGCGGTGTCATCATTTTTCTTTTCATCTCTTTTCATTGTTCAGCGCATATATGACATTTATTACGCTCAATCCCAGGGGCTATGAATATTTGAATGTAACCGATTCAGTGCAAATGGTCACTTGGAGTGATTTATTTTTAGGTGACTGTTTTGGTAGTTAAGTGATAAGGGTCCAATGGTGTATGTAAACAGAAAGAAGGAGGTGACTCATTCAGACACGAAAGGGACAGAGAATGGGGAAAAGAGTAATGAACGTCAAACACGATTGCCACTCCCGCGGCTGCAACATAAACGTGGCGCGGGGGAGGCAACATCCAACATAAACGGCGCTCGCCCGTGGCGCGTGGATGTTGCGGCCACGGGAGTGGCAATCGTGATTGACGTTCCCTGTAGGAGTAAAGGAGGAATGAGAGGATGCAGGAAAGAAAGCCGCAGTGGATACAGGCACACTCCTTACGTAATACTGAACACATCTCACCTCTGTAGGTCGACACACCTTTATAACCGTGGAACCCACCTCAAATCGTCTCCCTCCACTTTGGGTGGCGGAGCACCCTTATCACATTGATGGACCCATCTCCCTCCCCCCACTTTGGACGCCAGCGCATCCTTATCACAGCAATTTACCCGTCTCGGTGCGTCCTTGGACGCCAGAGCAATCGTTCTCCGTCGGTGCACCTGTTGCACACCACTTAACCTTCTTGATCTCCTTCCTACCCCACCACACCACACCGGTCCCTAGCTCTTTATATGATCTCGCAATCACCATCACTGACCGATCGTAGAATTTCGTGACACACGATAGTGAGACACACATTCACACTTACAGACAGACTAAGCCCGTTATTATAAGTCATGATATTGTATTTGATATATGCGCATATTTCCAAAGTGCTTATCTACTGACTGTTCAAGGCTTATATACGTCTTAAATTATCTTAAAAAATAGACAACTCGAGCACCATATGATGCCTTCGGGCTACTATGGGTGCTATTCGGTTGCCATTCACTTCCTATGTTTGCTGCCTGGTCTCAACGTGTTCGCTATCCGGATCATCATGGATTGCTACACGGCCGCTGGCCGGTTACATCCCGTTTATATGTATTCATAGTCAAGGTCAAGGATACTATGGGAATTTCTCGGCGGGGATTGTATAGAAATGATTGGCTTTAGTGTCGTATTAAGGGAAAGGTGCGCTGGAAAAACAACACATGTAAATTTCTAGCAGAACTGAGAAAGCAGGCAAAAATCGTAGATCCAAGGAAGTTATACTTTCATGAGCAATACCATCTGCCAGGTTCTGGAAAATGCTTGAATGGCGCTGGTGCGTGAGGAAATAGGGTAATAGGGTAAATTCGACGCATTACACGGATGGCCATGCAAGATCTCGGAAATTGGAACCATGCGTATCGACGCACGTGAACTAACCCTATTCAAACCCAAGGTTGACTTCTCCAGCGCTTCATTTTTTTTTGGGACTTCCATAGGAATTTGGCTGGGATTTCAGCAGTTAAATTGCGAGAAAAATGGAGAATATATTAGGAATATATCCAAAAAAAGTGTTCAACGGAATTCCACTTCATCTGCAGCATGTGAAAGAACAGTTTGCGATACGTTTTCGGGCGCTCATTGATCCCAGAAGGCGACATTCGAGCAATATGTGGAGATGAAAGCATTTCTCTATCTGCCAGAGATTTGCCGATCAGAGAGACTCAGATAATTCAACTAGCTTGATTATGAAGATAGATATTGCGCGTTGAAGTAAACCCTTGAAAATGTTACCTTATTCCTACACCAACCAATACCAGCGCCCCAGGAAGCTATGTTTCTAAATGACTTCTGATCCAGCTGGCGCAATTTGGTCGGCTGTACCATTCGCACTTTGTGACTGCTATAACTTCTAGCACTTTGCGACAGCTATAACTGTAGCAGATGAGATAGGGAGGGTGGAAACATCCTACTTTATCCATTTGTCTCGTATTTCGTTTCATTTCTTGTTTGTTTGTAAGTATTTATGGCTACAACAGTATTTTCAGGTGAGGTAGAATATCTAATTCAATGGAAAGGGTATGGGCCTAGTGACAACACGTGGGAACCCGCTAAACAGTGCGTAAGTCAATCAGAAGGTTTTACAGCCGCTGCCATGCTCATCTTGTAAGAAAGTTTCTTATAGGACTGCGCAGATTTAATAGAAGAATTTGAACGATCAAGGGAAGCCACTTCTGAAGATATGCCGCAGAAGAGTCGAAAACGTAAGAAGTTAGTGGAATTTGTGCACATTTCGCTACTGGTGTTTTTTTTTCGTAAAATGCTTATTGCAGCCTAGAAGAAGAAGGAACTGTTTCTCCTAAGCAAAATGTGGGTTCTACATGACGTCTTAGTAGTTATGGTTTTTCATGGTACACTGACAGAGGGATTCCTTTCGTATTGCAGAATATAACTGAAGATATATTTGACGACGGTACTTCTAATGACATAACCGCTACTCAACCTCCTAAAGCTAAAGCGAAGGATCAAAGGCGTATGTCTTTCACTCCTCATAGTTTTTTTAGAGGAAAACCTGTAAAATCAGCAAGTCTTCGGCATGCGATGTCATAGCTCTTCTTGACGTTCAATAAATCCATCCAAATTCTAACTCATTTTTCATTGCTGTTTCTACAGTCGCTCCAAAAATTACTTGTCTCACGTGGCAACACCCGTCTGCTGATCCGCGCTACGTCACCTGTGCATTATCCTACGTGGGGCAAAGTGGCTCAGCTGACGGGCGCTGCAGCGTGAGGCAAGGATTTCTTAGATGAACTGTATTTATGCACCGTTTCAATTACAAAACAGCTCACAACAAACGCTTTCCGGAAAATATGCACCTTTTCGCGGGAAGATATGATAAGAGGTGTTTTTGACAACCACAACTTTCCTATGCCTTAGTTTCGACTTAAAGGCAGAGGACCACCTCATTCTCGTGGTTGAGTTAATAGCAGATTCTGCATCTCCTCGTCACGCTGATTCCAGCGGTATACATAAGTTATCTCAAAACGGTCTTTAAACCCGTTTTCCAGGACGGGGCCTGTAACAGTTTGCTAACCCGAATTGACGTGTGAAGCTGTTGATCTTATCGATCGAACACGCAAAGACACGTTGGCCACCGTGGCAGCCGTGGCGGGCAGCCAGCACAGCTTGGAGCGATCCACCTCCGGGCTCCAAATTTTAGCCACTTCGACCCCCTCGAGAACGGGGCTTTCGTCGCTTTTGTGCCTATTGATGTACCTTGCTGGGATTGTCATGACGAGAAGGTTCAGGAGGTGTTACTATCCCAATATAAGGGGCGAGGTGGCCTTCTGCCTTTAAGCCAATATGATGAATTTTGAGGATGTGGGTTTGATGTCATTCATTCTCCACATTGTAACTGCGACGGAAATCGCTCTCATGCAAAGCATTTGGAGTCCAGCCACAACCCTCACCTAGCTTACTAGTTTTGCGACTATTTGTGACCTCAGCACTAGGCAATGGACAGTGATAAATATCTGGCCGAAACGACGTACACCTTTGTAATCTGAATATCTTCTATCTTCCCAGAGTGAGTAAAAGTGAAGATATTAGACATATTTCGCCAGAAACGAGGTAGCTGAAATTCGAGTTTGATAATCCAGTCTGAATCGGATCTTGGCCTTGCTGCGCGAACGTAATGAAGCAGCTGCGGCGCCTCAATACTTACCTTTAGTTGGAATAGCCCAATGCAGAGGTGGGCCATAGCAGAAGACTACTGTCGACATAGCCGCCGATTATATATTATTGGCCGCCATGTACAGTAGGCGTCGATAGGAGTGTTTATAATTCGGCGCGACGCGATCGTCGCGTCCAAGCAAACTGTTCCAATGCGATGGGTCCCCAGGGGAAGCATGCACAAACAGTGGTCGCGATATGGTAGTTGGCGTTTGCCGTCGCGGAGCGACGTCGCGCCCTGTTTATACTTTTTTCTTGAAAAACGACGCGATGATTTTGCCCATGTCGGAGCTTGGAGTAGGCTGTTGCTTCTTTGATTGTCTTGCTGCTCGGGCCTAAAACTTACGGGACCAGACGACTTATCATAAGAACGCATAAACGTTGACGCTTACGACAAATCGGGACACGTGTGTAATATTGCGTGTACGCAAATTTGCGAACTTTGACATGGTACAACTGCGCGACGTGACGGCTTCGCTACCCGTCACGTCGCGCGTGTTGCAGCCATCGCCGCGACGCCATCGCCTCGCGAAAAAATTATAAACACTCCCGATGGTGGTGATCCATCCACAGCCTCGGAAGGCACGCGGCGCAACCGCGCCACTCACGATGGAACCGTCGCTGCAGTGGAGATTCTGGGTTTTCTCGGTAGTTGTCCATCACATTTGATGTTAACTAATAAGAAAACTAATTAACTGTCAAGAACAGTTCATAATTCGTGGTTATGGAGGGGATTCCTGCTCAAGAGGCGCGGTGGCGCCGCGTGCTTTTCGAGTCCGTGGATGGGTCACCACCATCGACGCCCACTTATGGCTACTAGCTTGACGCAAATGTTAGCGGCAGAAGACCGATGATGAGAGGCAAAACTTTAAGTGTAATACTCATCGGTGACTGTGCCAAAGGTGCCTAGCCAGTTACAGCGGGTGTCAATGGTGGTGACCCGTCTGCGGCCTTGCAAAACGCGCGGCGCGACCGCGCCGCTCGAGCAGGGATCCTTTCCGAGACATCAAATTATGGGGTTTTCTTGATAGTCAGTTAGTTTTCTTATTAGTTATCATCAAATATGATGAACAACTATCAAGAAAACCCAGATAAGCCACTGCGGCGACGATTCTAGCGTGAGCGGTGCTGTCGCGCCGCGTGCTTTTTGAGGACGCAGGCGGGTCACCGCCATTGACGCCTACTGTACGGTGATGCACGGTGCTACAGTCCATTTGGAGTATAGCGGCAACAAAAGAAGCACAAGTACAGTGGGCGTCAATGGCGGTAACCCATCTGCGGCCTCGAACAGAACGCGGCGCGACCGCGCCGCTCGAGCGAGAATCCTCTCCGGGACATCAAATTATGGGGTTTCTTTTTGATATTCAGTAGGTTTTCTTATTAGTTATCGTCAAATATGACGAACAACTATCAAGAAAACCCAGATGAGCCACTGAGGCGACGATTCTAGCGTGAGCGGTGCGGTCGCGCCGCGTGCTTTTCGAGACCGTAGATGGGTCACCGCCATCGAAGCCCGTCATATAGACCGTTTAGTGACAAAATTTTACCGTTTTCATTTTTTCCACGCAAAATTTTTTCAGAGGAGGACACAAAATATGGTGTGTGTGAAGGACGAAAGATCTCTAGAATACTTGGTCTCAATACGACGAGCTCAGAATTGAGGATGTTAGTTGTATATTCAGATGCGAAGAAAGTACATAAGAAAGATGCAGAACTAGTTCCGTCACGCATTTTACGACATTACGCGCCGCAGGTATATTGAGCTTTTTTGCAGACAAGTATACAACACGCTTTTTATTGCGCTTATTACTAGTCTGTTTTTGTACAGTGAGACTGACATTCTTTGCAACTATTCCACCTTTATTTCAGATGGTTATCGATTATTACGAGTCTCTAATTATTAAAGGAAGTTATGAGTGACCTGCTATGACTACCTCGCTTTGATCCAGCAAAGACGACGTCCTGTTTTACGCTTGTATGCTTTAATAATAAACAATCGTACGATTACATGTAAACGAGATCACAATCATATAAAGTGCAACAGATAGATGGTCATTCTACATGGTCAAATCTATGGCTAGCTAAAGCATTCATATGAGATATATGACTAGTACGAATCAGTTTCGAGTTGGCAATGAAAGTTTCGAGTTGGCAATAAAAGTACCGATGAGGTTGCTATTTGGAGCGGAGCAGAACCTGTTGTTGGGCCAACCTGAACTGTTGTTCCGAGCCCAGCTTCTCAAGTTGGCCAAGAAGATCCTGCTTTTTAGAATCGTGATTTTTGTCTTCTTGTGCGTCAGTTGTGGTCCACGATACGATCTAAACATGCTATGTTAGCTATATGTACATGTATTTTTCTTCCGTTACAAGATTTATGAAATTTTCGTTCGCTCCACCGGACGTCGAACCGGTTAGCTTTTGTTCCATGCATTCATACACTTTACTCGTCCCCAGAACCACCGAGCACTGTGACATTATTGTGACTACACAACTTTTTTATGGTAGGTTACCGGTAGCCGTCGAGTCTCTGCATGTGTGGCGCTAATTAGGTCGGGTATCTGGACCGTGTCTTGAAGAAACTAGCTTTCTTGCCGTTGCCATGCACGCTACGGCCAGGAATGGGAGAGTAGGGTATCGTCGCTGTGCGAATGGCACTGATATTATTGGTGGCCACCGTCATGCGTTGGTTGCTGGCTGTTCCTCCAGCATAAAAGCGCCGCTGCAACATCTTGTAACGCCTCATGGTGGCCGCCACCTTCGTAGTCATAAAGGGTTTTTAGACAGTAAAACTGTTGGGACTAATTTGAGGATCTATTCCATCAGATTCTCGTTTGTTTCATGACACGTACACTATATTTTTGTTGATCTTTCAGTTTTAATTGAAACTATAACATTCGGGGACAGAGGCTCTGGACCGGTATGATAGACATCGCTAGTGAGGTATCTTCACGTGCACCTATCACGCAGTTCGATTTTAATACTACATATAACATCGCTGTACGATTTGAACAACTTTTCAGTTAAACGACCTGTCGCTGCTTTGCAAAGATCGTTGCACCTCCCAATACCACCTTACAAAGCAGGAATTCCGCTCCAAAACCCGCACTTTGCTCAAGTTTACTTGTCATTATTCTATTAAAGAAGGACTCAAACAGTAGTCACACTTACCGTTGCATGCATGTCGTCCACAGGATTTGAGCTGCCACCGAACCTGGCTATGATTATGCCCACCTCCTCGACAAAGCGTTCAATGAGTCTCTGAATTGTTACATAAGCTATACTGCGTACACTTCAAAAGCCCTACTGTTCGAACAAATCGGGTCTTTGCACAAAGATAATTGAATTAGGCATATATTTGGAAGTTAATGAAGACTAAACATAAAGAAACTCACTTTTCTTTCACTGTTCCTCCTCTTAAGGCGTTGTACAAATTCTTCCCTCTCCCAAAAGCTCTCGCAGACGATTTGTATCGTCTTTTGATTGTACCTTTCAGTTTTCTCCAGTTTTTCGCAGCTTTTCATCAGCTCCTGCGCTAAATTAGTAGAAGATTGGCGACTAAAACAAATTTGATATGTTGCCACAGTGTTGAGACTAACCTTTTTGCAAGAGTTCCATATTCCTTGCTTTCAAATTGTGGATATGAAGCGTACAAGCGTCGTTTTCATCTTTCAGGAGGATTACTTCTCGTCGTTCTCTGGAGAATAAGGATTTTGGCACGTATTTCTTGTGAAATTTGCTTATCGTTAAAGGGACAATGCTGTTTAATATAATCTTGTAAGGTAAAACATGAAATTTGTTCTGCATGTGTTTAATAGGGTAGAGTGAATCTTCCAATTGTGTGAAATTAACACATAGAAGACCTACAGGAAGCCAATGAAGATGGCCCTATCTCTATTATTAAAGACTATAGAATTGAAGGGAACTAGAACTTCACAAAATTGGTGCTATGGAGGCGCCAACGTATTTTTATACGCAAGAGCAATGGTATATACTAATTGTGGCTGTTGTAGACGAATTAATTACAATTGTCTTATGACTTACAGCAACTCGTTCAGTCATTTACTTATAGGTGACCGTATGATGATGTTTAATAATTCTAGCTTCAAGATGAGGAGATATGGATATCCTGCCAACCTGAGGAGCCTCTTCAACTCTTTAGGTGTGGGAGTGAGATAGTGAGGGTCTGTTTGCTATAAGTATCTGAACAAAACTTCAATTAGAAGAATTTGTTATCCTCATGTCACCACGATCCAAACGCATGTTACTGCCATGCAGCCACCACGCAACCCGGTAGTCGCAAGGCTGCTGCGTGGCGGCCACATCTCATTTCTCAAACCATGGCGCCACGCAGCGGCCGTGCGATTGGGTTGCGTGGCAGTAGCATAAGTTTGGATCGTGGTGACCACGAGTATACCCATGCGAGTATGGTGAGACGACTTAGGGCACGGTGACAAGTGGTTCAGCGTAATTGAAACTATCAAAGCAGCCTCAGATATCACTCAGCACCATTCTTTGTCTTAAATTCCACTGGATTGGAACTCTGTCACAGTGGAATTAGTTTTCTGCTGGAAATGGTGACCGTCATTATTAACCGTTATGATGCACAGATCCCTTTTCTTCTGATTTCTAATGACGTTTTAATGTAACTTCCAAACAACGGGTACTTAAAGGAGAAACTAATACATTTGGATCGGCCCACATGAAGCGAGGCGCCTTTCTTGTATGGAGGCTTGAAGATGGCATGTTTGCAATTTATGGGCTACAACGGAAATGTAAACAGATATTCTATCTTTTCTCATTGCATCCCTTTTCTTTTTGCTATACACTGATCCTCTTTTCTGAGCCCAACCGTCCTTAAACAAAAGTAAGGTGGTCCAGACCATTAATTCGTTTTACGCGCGTGAAATCAGATAAATGTGAGGGAAATTTCGTGATTTCAGCATTAATTACTTTAAAGAACGAGCGCTGATGAAGACTGTGCGGCATCACGCCTCCTGAATGTCGAAGAAACCGTCTTGCTCACCTCTCCAGATCAGCGCTTACATCCTTGAGCTTCCTCTCCAGTTCATCGATTACTGTGTTAGCTTCTCGGATTTGATCTTGCGACTCCTGTAGACCAAAGATTTACTTAGCGCAGTAATTCCACCAATTTCATCTACCTGGTCTAGTCTCTGAATTTCCTTGGCCAGCGCTGTGAGACCGTCCCTTTCTGCTTCTAACCTTTCTACTTCCTCACACTTCTGCCGTAGCCTCAATCTATATTGTTCGATCTGCGTTCGTGTTGCGCTCAACTCTGATCTTAAATGGACTGTAGAGGTGTTCTCTTCTGAGAAATTCAAAAAAAAAAAAACCAACCTTAGGATGGCTTTTTCCTTCTGCACATTCGGAAATTGCTCTATCTGATGTCGGAAGCGGTCCAGTTGANGTCAAAAAAAAAACCAACCTTAGGATGGCTTTTTCCTTCTGCACATTCGGAAATTGCTCTATCTGATGTCGGAAGCGGTCCAGTTGAAGTTCCATGTTTTCGCGTTCCACTGCCCATTGTATTCTTTCAGAACTTCAAATAGGACTGATTTCTAAAGATGACGTGCAAGTAAGACTAAAAAAAACCTACCTGATCATCTTCTCTAGCGCGTCTTTACAGTCATGAATATTTTGAACTTCTTTTCTGAATAGCTCTTTGGCATTGTCAAGGAATAGCCTATCGCAACTTTCCAAAAAGTGCCGAGCCTTGAAAAACCGCAATAAGATTTTGAAAAATCATGATAAAAAATTGTGAAGGAGTACTAGGGAAACACGATAAACAGTTGCATTAGTGATAAACCGATTTGGATAAAATTTGCATCGACCTCATAGGTTTTTCGCAATTTTTGACGAGTGGTTCACTCCAGTGGACATGTATTCTGGAGTTCTTCGATACGCTAGTATGTCTACTATTCTGTAGGAGGGTATCGATTTATTGATTTTATCGATTATTTCCACTTCTGCTCAGGAATCGGCGAGGACAAGTCCACTGCGGTTTTCTTTTCCTGTACGCTGAATACGAAAGCGACAACAACGTAAAATATCGAGATATTGATTGTATTGATTTTTCACCCTTGTGGAAGCTGTGTCTATATTTTTTGCAAGCTGACGACGACGTCGCAGCAGCGGCCACGACATCAGCGATGCGACGAGTAAAGGTGTATTTATACTTTGTCGCAACACGATCGTCGCATACAAGTAAACTGTTCAAAAGCAGAGTATTCCGAATGGGTGCATTACGAGCCGCGATCGCGTAGTGGAAGTTAGCGTTAATCCTCGCGACGTGACGTCGCGGATCCTAGTAGCGCCCTGTTTATACTTTTTCCTTCAAAAACGACGCGATGGGCCAAATTAGCGCCGCTCCTGCTTGTACTCTCAATGCGATGATTTGGCTGATGTAGCGGACAGAGTTAATCATTGTTTAATTGTTTTCCTTGCTGTTTCGGCCTAAAACTACGGGACTGGACGGCTGTTCACAAAAATGCATAACCGTTGACGCATGCGCTAAATTGAGTTATGTATGTAATTTTGGGTGAGTACGCAAATTTACGAAGTTTGGCATGACGCAACCATCGCTACCCAACGCGATGCGCATATTATGGCCGTCTTCGCGACGTTTTCACTTCGCGAAAGAGTATAAACACAGCTTAACGAAGCGGTCGCGTCGCGAGATCGCACCAAGCCAAACATTGCAGATTTGCTCACTCACGCAGCTCAATTTGCCGTAAACAAACGATTATGCGTTTTACCAACAATGATGAAAACAAAAAGAGATTAAAAATTTCTGACAGGACTTCTCGACCAACCTAATATATAATTACTATGGGTAGTAAAGTCAATTTGTCGGAAGGAAGCCCTTCACAGCAGTATGTGGTGAAGCCAGACCAGCCGTTTATAAAACGTTTCTGAAAAATTTAGCGACCCATTCTGGAAGGAGGTTCGCCCCTACTGTTTTCCTCCCGAGAAGCAATAATATATGTATATCGTAGGTCGTATGTTATTGGATGAATAGTAGGATCCAAATTGTTAGGCTGCTGTAGTGATCACTTTGTGCTTTTTTTCAGCCAGTGTGAATTACTCTTTTTATGTATGTCCCTGCTTTGCTTCCAATGGAGATGGCAGAACTAAAGCCAAAACTACTGACAGTGATATGCTACTGGCCATTGCATTCACAAAGTGCATGGCTGAAGTATCGATTATTGTCTGGGCACAACAACAATGCAGGTATTAAATGACACATTGGAGCGGGTATATTAACACAATGCAACGCATTTACCGCAATTTCCACAGCCTTGATGTCGTGTTCGTACTTGATGCAGGTGAAAAGGCGACGCAATTCGGGCCGTAGATCAGGCGAATCACCATGTAAACGATACTGAATACGGTCGCTTATATTTAATCTACAGAGTTTTTCATCAAAATTCACAAAACTAACTCACATCTTCCAAGGTGTCAAAGCAGGCAACGACTCGCTCTAACGGCAATGAATCGTCCAATTTTGATGACAGCGCTGAAGCTTCACCCTCTCCATCCTTTTCCTCCAAGTAAGACGACGTGGATGTGGCAGCTAAGAAAGAAAAATCAAAAGACAATCATGGAGCGTAGCAAAGCCATAGATGCGACGAATAATCCAGTTTTTTTTTTTAAACAAATACAGAATAAATTAAAAGAATCTTGGACAAAAATCGATGTCAAACCCACCGTCTTGACCCACTGCGGCAGAAAGCGTCACTGGTTTCGATGGATGAATTGGTATGAAAGTGTTCTGCATTTCTTTCATAGCCGCTATCACATCCTTTGAATTCTGAAATAATGTTTTGAAGATTTCGAAAAAGAAAAAAAGAAAGAAAGAGAAGAAGAGAGAGAGGGAGATCAACTACAATGTGCCAAAAAAAAACTTGCGTGTTGCTCGATGATTTCACGCAGTGCGGAAGGAATGCAATCGTAAAGCGCATGAACTTTCGCGCCATCATCTACCGGTTTCGATTCTTGCTTTACACACCCAGGACATGAGGCATCATCGATTGAAATGGTTTGGCCTAAAAAGAACGAATCGTGAGTTGACTTATTATGGCCACCATGAACTAGAAGGAAAAACACCCACAACATCGATGAACTACCTACCGGGATATGTCTCCAACTGCGCTAGGCGGGCGGACATCGCTTCAATCTGTTGGCACTTGTCTTCTAACATGGCGCAGTATTGTTGTTCTGCATGTTCCTGAATAGGATAACCTCTAACGCAGAAAAAATGAAGGAAAGGACAAATAGTTGAAAAAACTGAGAAACCTGGAAAAGGTGGTATTCCTCTCGAAGCTTACAACACTCACGACTGAGCTCATCGAACTGACTTTGTAGTTTATGTAGCTCATCAGATTTTGCTGTCTAGAAATATCGCGATTGGTGTTGGTACATATGTAACGGTAAAGTGAGAGGGAATACCAAATCACTCTGGAGCTTCTCTTCAGTAGAGCGAAGATCCGAAATGATGCTGTCACGGCTCTTTAACTCGAAGCGCAACGAGTCAATCTTTGAGAACTCTTTCTGGTAGTGTTCCTGAAACTCTATCCGATAGTCCAGCTATTCACCTTCTCTACAGAAATCCGTCGGGTATCACTGAATACCTCCTTTTCCAACAATGCCTTCTTTTCAGAAACTGCAGCTTCGAGATTTCGTTGACATTCTGCAACGGTCGCAGAGAGTCCCTCCATTTCTTGTTTGCTAGCACTGTTGGCGGACTTCTGAATGGAACAAAGAAAAAAGTTATCTTCAGCACCACACAGCTCGGAACTCATACCTGACGGAGATAGTCAAGCTCAGCAGACATCTTCTCGTTCGAACAGCGCAATTCCTCTATACGAGCGGTGGACTCTTGAAGCTGTAACATTTTACATATGGACTATGCTAAAGATCTTCATGTGATAACGAAAGTTCGTTGAGCTGAAAGAATATAAATGATACGATGTTCGGATTGGGGAAAATTACTAGAAAATTCTGCTGTGCTAACTCTGCCAGATGAATGAGATCCACATGTTGGACATATGGTTTGAGGTAGTCTTAACACTAAACTTCATAGCAGAATTTTCGGCTCGTAGTAAGAGTGCAGCGGCAACACACCTTTCTGTTTAATTCGACAACGTTATGAGCTGACTCCACATCTCTTTTTCGTGCTTCTTGTTCCTTGCTCAAAGAACTGCGTAGCTCTTCGACGTCGCTATATGCTTGCGTCAATTTGAGCTTCAGCTCGTTGTTGAGCAGCGTCGCGAAAACACTTTCCTCCGTAAGTTTATCACCTACACTTCGCAGCGTCTGAAAACATTTCTAAGTGCGGAAAAAACCGTACGAATTCCAAGAAAGTCCCGAGAAAGAACGAAAACCCAGGAAAACATGAAGATCAGAAAATAGAGCAAATGAGCTACTCACGCGGCATTCCTCGTCCAGCTTCTCAGCCTCGACAAGCTTATCGTCAATCTGCTTTTTCATTTCCTTCTCGCTATCCTAAAGCATGCAGCATCGAGAGTTCATTGATCTCCATGACAACAAAGCAGAGGAATCACCTTCATCGACTGAACTGTATGCTCGTACGATGCCACACAAGACCTAAGCTCGGCAAGTTGCAATTGATGCTCTTCCAGCAACTTTTTGTCTTCCAACAAGAGTTTTTCCAATTCTTGATTCTTCTCACGCAGCCCTTCGGAATCTCTCGATTCTGCGCGAAGACGATCAACTTCATCATTCAGAACCTTAGCCTGTGAAATTTTCGAAATATGTTTCCCATAATAGAAGGCAACAGATCTATACTACCTCAGATTTCAACTTAGTAAGTTCTGCGTTCTTTTCTTCAATCTCCGTCAGTAAATCCTTCTCTTCCTTACGGATCTCGGCATTTTCCAATTCCATGAAAGAGCATTTTTCCCGCCATTCTTCCTCTGCCTGTATAAAAAATCATTCAGAGGAAACGCATTAACCACCAGGAACGGAAGAACAGAGCCATTCGTAACGAAATAAAAAGAGTAAAATAAAACTGCTTCGTTAGACATAGCGTTTCTAAGTGAATTTTGGTGGCAAAACAATATTTTTCAGCTCACACGTTCTGCCATAGCCAAGAGCACCAATAAGTTGAGTAAAGCAACTGGGTCACACAAGACAAAACAATATAATTACTAGGAATAAGAGCTTGCCTTTCGTTGTCTCAACAGTTCATCGGCGACATCTTGCAGATTATTCAACTTATTACATAGTTCTTCATTTTCCGTACTCAGAAGAGCCATTTGCTGTTTCATTTGCTCAACATCCTTGAAAAAATTAGCAGAGAATACGCTTACATCTGCATTTAGGCATGAAAAACGATCAATTAGCAAAAAACCAACATGATCGATTTCCCCTTGCTGTGTTGCTACATCATGACCTTGTGTGTGACATTGCACTCCTGCATCCTGAAATATCGAGAATAGCACTGGATTTTCAACCTCACATGCTGTTGTGACGACAAATAATGTACGTTCATCTTTTAAGTGCATCACTAAAGCTGCAACTTTGATTTTTTTCTGCATCTGTGTCAGCGGAGTCAAGCAGTGCAGATGAGGGAAGACTGATGACCCATAAAAAATTAAGTTCCACCTATTCGTGGAAATTCTTTCGCATTTTTTGGCCGATATACGTTTCCCATCACTAGGAAAATCTTTCTCGCACTCTCCAGAACTGCTCAATTCATACGTTCAGCTAATTGCAGGCCCTGGGTGTGCCATCCCTTCCAGGTATGTCACTTCACGCCCCCATAATGCTAACAATAAGCGGTGTGTATCATTGTAACGGAAAGAGGGGTGTAGTCAGTCGACTCGGGTGTGTATCATCGTGAGGGGAAATGGGGCGTTACTAAGCCATCGTGACTGGTACATTGATTGAATGCGCAAATCACAGCAGCCCGATAAGGCCCCATTTTCCTCACGATGATACACACCCAGGCAACTCTGATTGGCGCATTCGGATCACCTATCACGCCCACCTGTTCGAACTCAAACGGCATCAATCCCGTATGAGAGAGTCTATTTGTGCTTAGCGCCGTACGTGATCAATTATAAAGCAACTAGACGGTATACCCGGCTTCGCTCGGGAGTTTTCTACCCCCGGCTTTTCACACTGATGCGGATAGTTATTGATACTAATACAATCACTCGAACTGCCCACGAACATTTCGATGATCATTATGTTAAGTATCCTCGGTAGCCCTTTCGTCACCCGCACGTAAACAAAATAACCAGTATAAAAAATTAATCAGATTGGTGCAAAATGATTGTCATATTCGTGCTCAGCGTATTCGATAACTCCAGTAGACATGTCCTCACCGACCCGTGGGCAAAAATTGCGAAAAATCAATAAAATCGATAAATCAATACTTGGCGCAAA
>JARK01001341.1:478910-492118 GCA_000688135.1 Ancylostoma ceylanicum | reverse complement strand
AGTTAACCAATCGGGACCAAACTTTGCACACATATACAACTCGGGCCGGCGGAGGTTTTAGGCTACCTTAGGTTATCGATTGACTATCGATTTATCGATTTTATTGATTTTTCGCAATTCTCGCCCACGGGTCGGTGAGGGCATGTCTACTGGGGTTATCGAACACGCTGAACACGAATATGACAATCATTTTGCACCAATTTGATTAAGTTTTTATACCGGTTATTTTGTTTCCGTGCGGGGGCAACGAAAGGGCTACCGAGCATACTCAACATGATGGTCATCGAAATGTTCGTGGGCAGTTCGAGTGAATGTATTAGTATCAATAACTATCCGCATCAGTGTGAAAAGCCAGGGGTAGAGAACTCCCGAGCGAAGCCGGGTATACCGTCTAGTTGTCTATTATAACAGAAAACGAAGCAGTTCTACGAAATCCTTTAGCAGAAAGACCAAGCACTTCATTTCAGAAAAACCCGCAATTGATTCGTACCCCAGACTAGCTATGAATTTGTCCACTCAAAACATTGCATTTGAGTCCGGTTCTCTGATTAGACTCATAAAGTGATTTAATTCTGTTTTTCTGTCAGGAAGACTTTTTACAAGCAATAAGTTGCGAAGCAATTTTTGCGGATGCTTGGCGGGGCCGTAGTTTCTCCTCCCTTCTTTTTTATAGGCCAATTTCATGAAAATATAGAGCATCATCGGAAGAGACACTATATGAGCTCCTAATCATTCAAACGATTAATCTTTCCTAGTAGGTAATCTTGAGTTTGAAAGCAAAAGGAGTAAGAGCGCATTCTTTAGGAACGTCTTCTGAGGCCAACTGCTCAATGGCGAAAGGGTCCTAGACCAACTAGCTCACAATTGAAAATACTATATCCCTTTTCCGTTCAGCAAAGAAGGAACAAAGCACAAATCCCGAGCGTAGAAACACTTGGATAGGCGTACAATAAATTCTGTCCTCTCCCCCCTGCACATATATTAATTCAGATGCGTGAGTAATTGATGATCGAAGTCGAACATGCGAGGGATGCGTGGAACACGCAGAGGTAGGGAACCGGAAGGAGATGGGCGAGAGAGCTCGTCGATCCTCGGGCTGGCCTTTTTCATCTCCGTCGATGAACAGCTGCTAGACTAGATGCCCTGTGGATCGAATTCATGGCTCGTTGCATAACAAGGGAGCGCTTAACAGCACTGTTTAGCACGCTTAGCACATGCCAACTTGTTTGCGCTCTTACAAATTATGAAAAAGAGTGAAATGTTCGGGAATGCAGTTAGTGCTAATCTAAAGTGTTTTCCAGATTAGAAGGACCATGTGCTTCAGCACTGCAGTTGTTGTAAAAGCCATAGAAAATTCATACATTGCATCGTCTAATGTTTGTGTGCAAACAGAGTGTACTAACTTATTTCCGTTTCCAAGAATTTTGGCATTATTGAAGTCGCCGGGGGATGCTCACAATAGTGCGGACAATCTCTTGTGGAAGTGCCGAACAGCTATTTTCGAGTCTTTCACTTTGGGATGAATTCCTTGAGATCCGTGAAACATTTGCAAAATAAGCCCTAGTGCGAACCACTAGGACCCACTGGTGGACGCAGAAAGTGCACAGGAGGGGAGAAGGTNTAAATAACTAACAACAATTAATGTGAAAATAATAATGAAAACAAACAATTATTAGGTTTTTGCAAAAGAAATGGTGCGTTTTTGTGCTGACGACATTTTTTCCATAACTCTTCTAGACGGCAACAAAGGCGGACGACATAATGCCTTTGATTAGCGGGGACCATTCCTCACTGTATGGGCAGATCCACGAAGTCCTGCGCAGAAAATTTGCAAAACTGAGAACCGAAAACAAGAAAAAACTTCGTCTGTCGTCGTCATACATATATCATATACATCGTCAGTTCTTTTTTTTTGCTTGCAGAAAAAAGGATTCTGAAGGTGGGAGAATGACAGGAATGCGACAATATTCCTGTAGGATATAACGACTACTCAGTTGTTTTCCATGAAAGTTATCGAAATTGAAACCAGCTTTCGGAAACAAATCTTGGTGAAAAGTTGGGGTGCAGAAAATGCGCTTAGCCTCTTCACAGACTTTCTGAAGTAATTAACAGAAACAAGCGTTGCGCAAGCTGCTGTCTCCAAAAAGCAGCTTGAACCAGAGAATCACCCACCAAGAATCCTGGAGATATCAAAGAAAAGCCTTCGAGAAGTGCTCGTCTCTCTTTCATCAAGAGCAATCCCGTTGCACCAGGGCTCCCATGCTGGATAGGTACTGACGTGCTTACCTAACACAAAAAGGCATTTTGGACTGTGTCGCTCGTGGCATTGCAGCAAAATCCCCAAAATCCAGAAATCCGGAGACAGGATTTTCGGTAGCTTTCTGGTATTTCATGGTTTCTAGCCCTAGCCGACACCATATATGCGGACAGTACGAAAGAGCTTGCTTCGCTTTACAAGAATGTAACTATATCTAGATGTCATACTACGTCCAAACCAAATTATATGGCTTTGAAAAAAAGTGTGCCATTTCTTGTGCACCAACCTAATAAAAATATACCAATACAAAGTTCTCATTTATTTTGTAAAGTAATTTCAAAAATTCGGCCACCCATTCTCGGGGGGGNTTCTGCTGTCACCGCGACCTTCTTCTCCTCTAAGAGAGATCCGAGGTACTTGAACTGTTGGACCTGCTCAAGCTGGACTTCTTCGAGGTAGACTTTGGCTTCAGAACCATCCGTTGTCATAATCTTCGTCTTGTCTCCATTTATTCTTAGTACGTATGACTCCGCAACTTCCGCAATCGAGGAAATAATATCCGTTGCCTCAGTATCCGTTTCCGCGAAGATCGCGCTGTCGTCCGCGAACATTAGGTCAGTGAGGAATTGATTGTCGCCATACTGGACTCCGCTTCTGCCGTCGAAAACTTTTTTCATGATCGCGTCGACTACAATATTGAAGAGTTGCGGAGAGATGACGTCTCCCTGGTGAACTCCCGTTTTGATGGGGAACTCCTCAGACGGTTCATTCTTGATCCGTACGCTGCTGCTTGACCCATTGTATGTTGCTTGGAGAAGCCTCACTATCTTCCACGGTACGTGCTCGGCTTCCAGCCACAGGGCTGGCCAATGTACGCAATCGAACGCAGACTTGGAATCGATGAAGACAATAACGGTTCGTTTCCCGCATCTGATCCTCTCTTCCATCAGTTGACGAGCGACGAAGATTTGATCACAACAGCCTCGACCCGGACGGAATCCTGCCTGCTCTTCACGGCTGGCCTGTTCTCTATGCTCTTGAAGTCTTGTCTGAATGATCTTCATGAAGACTTTGCCAACGATCAATAACAAGCTAATTCCGCGATAGTTCTTGCAATCCCTGCTGTCTCCCTTCTTATGGATTGGTACCACAAGCGCACGCTTCCATGTGGCGGGGATCACCTCTGTCTGCCAGACGAGTGATATTAGGCTATGAAGTCGCCTCAGTAAGACTTCTCCACCAGCTTTTATTGCTTCCGCAGTGATGTTATCCACTCCAGGCGATTTACCGTTCTTGAGCGATCGTACTGCTTTCCTTATTTCATCAATGTTGGGCTCCCCGTCAAGAAATGCATTTCGCGGTGTTTGGATGCTCAGTGGTTCCGGGGGTGGTCCTTGTGGTGACTCATGATTGTATAGCTCGCTGAAGAATTCCTTCCAGCGCTCGAGGCGTTCCGCTGCCGATCGCGCAAAAGTACCATCCGCTTTCCTGATATTGTCATCTGTTGCCCTCGTTTTTCCACTCAGTCGCCTAATAGTACGGTAAAGCATATGATAGTCGTTCCTGCCTGCTGCTTCTTCAAGTTCGTCGGCCACCCGGTTCCAGTATGCCTCCCTCCCCATTTTCATTCGTCGACGGAGTTCCTGATTGAGCTGTCTGTAGCGATTAAAGTCGACAAGCTTTGCCTGTTTTCTTTCGTCCACAAGTTGCAAACATTCATTCGTGATCCACGGCTGTGTTCGACGGCGGATGACGGGGCACAATGATTTTGCACATTCTAGCACGACGTCCGACATCTGTTTCTCCTCTTCGTCTGCATTCGTACCCATAGCGAGCGCGGCAAATCTATTCGATAAGGCGATTTGAAATAGCTGCTGAGATGGAGGAGTCATGAGCGAAGACCAGTCGAGCTTGGGCACAGGATGTGATTTGCTAGTTGTTCTCTTTAATCGAAGTTGCATGACAGCCCTCAGCAGGTAATGGTCTGATCCACAGTCAGGTCCTCTCATTGCACGAACATCCTTGAGTGATGGCATGAAGCGCGAACTGATTAGCACGTAGTCCAGAACTGTTGAGTCATGTCCCATTGGATTCCGCCATGTCATCTGATGCTTCCTTGGATGTTGAAAGTAGCTATTTCCAATTACCAGCTTATTGGTAGTTGCGAAAGACAGCAATCGTAATCCGTTGTCGTTGACCTCTCCTACACCGAACCTGCCGAGTGTTCCTTCCCATCCTTGCCTATCAGCACCGACGTGTGCGTTGAAGTCTCCAGCAATTACGACCAGCTCCGACTGAGGGATTGCGTCCACCACTCTTTGGAGTTGTCCGTAGAATTCATCCTTAACCGAATCTGGGCTCATTTCTGTCGGGGCGTATATACACAGGATATGTACTGTGACAGTTCCGCAGACACTGATCACTGCAATTCGGCTGGATACTGGTTGAAAAGCGGCGACAATAGCGACGACGCGATCACTCAACATGAATCCGACTCCTTCTCGATGTTCGTCACCGCCAGAGTAATAAAGCGTCATTGTTTGATCACTATCTGGGACTTTGATCGTCGCTGCACCAGATCCATTCATTCGCAGTTCTGACAGGGCAGCAATTGATATCTTGCATCTCGTCAGCTCTCTGGCAATGATCTCCTTTTGGCCGACTTGATGTCCTGTCCGAACGTTCCATGCAGCGATTCGTAGCTCTTTCTTCGGTGTGATGCCTGGCTTTCCTTTAATTCTTCTCAACGCATTTTCCTTTCGGCCAGTAGTCCATTTTACACCAGTACCCATGGTCCCCAATACTGGCGCATCGGTTGCCCCGGATGCGGTAGCCTGATCAAGAAGCATTGATCCATTCTCCATAGGTTTCACACCTAGTTTTACGGCCCCTCGGCGGGGGGCCAACCCTCCTCCTTTCTCAGTCGGGCTTGGGACCGACCATGGCGGAGTTGGATCCATTAACACCGCAAAGTAAGGCCCGCCTCTACATAGATGGGCCGTGTTGCTCTGCCGCGCTAATTAGGGTCTGAGTGCGCTCGTAATTGACAGTCACAAGTGAAGGTATATACCCCCTCGGCCGTATATCTAAATAAATACCTACTGCAACTACTTCGTCATTGAGGAAGAGTAGGTGAAGAACTTTCGGAACACTTCCTTTGTTCTTTGTGGGTTTCCAGCAAGATGTTTCTCTCCAAGCTTCTTCCCGGGAGCAAAGTGTTACTTGACACCCACTGTTGTTTCTTGCTCCAGAAAGTTGCGAAACGTCATGACGCTCGAGATGACCAAAGGTCTAGTTTCTTTGCGGCAACGATGGGCAAAACTAGCTACTGAGAGCAGGTCTAAATTTTTCTGAGAAGCGATTCAGTGGCCACAGGAATTGTGCAGAGGAAGTGCCGTAATTTTGTTAGTCTTTCCAAAAAAATACTTGCCTCCCGCTACACTGTGCGTCGACTGAGCCACGTCGCACCACGTATGATAATGCATACATAGAAGGCGCGGCGCGGCTCAGCAGAGGGGCGATGGATGTCGGAGGCGATTACATGAGATAAGTTTCCCATTGCGCCGACCGCGAGGGACTAGAGCCTAGACAGGGGGAGGCTGGGTGGAGGCAGTACAGGGACCCGTTAGAGATCGGAGACGCAGAGAGCGAGAGGATTGACGCTGCGTGGCCGGCTCCAGTCTTGGTTGGGGAACGTATCTTGTGCAACGGCCGGAGGCAAGTATTTTTTTTTGAGAACGACAGAACTTTTCTCGGTCCCAAGAGCTTTTATTTCGCTAGTAAAAATTCGCCAAACATGAGGACGTAAAAGCGGCATTCCCCTTGTTCCTTGCTTCGCAGTTTTTTGACTTCTATGTACAGGGCCTCGCGGGTGAAAAATATGCAGTTGCCCGTATTAAGAAATTGACTGGATTTTCCACCCGTCAGAACCGGTTCCGAGAGCTCAGGCGACGCTGTCGGCATGCTGAGGACCAAGTTACGTACAAACGGTCGTGGCATACTGCTGAGCACAATTGAACGATAACGTCAAAAGCTTGCTGAGAAGTTAGCGAAATGACAAGAAACAGTCGAACTGTGCTGAAGTAACTCAGCAACTGATTTGTTTTGTGTGAACCTGCCCTGCCACCTCACTGAACCGTCAAGGAAGGCTCGACCAAGCGTCCACCCGTTCTGCGCAGATCAAAATGGTTGATTTGTGAGTGGATCGCGCGAACTGCGAAGACGTGTACGCTAGCTTAGTGGATAGAGCGGTTGATAGTCATAGTGGCATCCAGGGGATCGGGTCAAAGTTCTAGCCGAAAAATATTGGAATTTTCTGTGCTTTACCCCAATTAGTGGGCGAATTCGAGGCAACTAACGGATTTATTGAAACATTTGGTGACAGCCGCTCAAAATCAGAGGTGATTGGGTACAAGCATGTGAAGAGCATTGTCCTGAGTCTCACGGTGCATTCCTTTTTCAAAATCATTCACTCTCAAAAAGGCTGTATGAAAAAGCAGCGAATCTCGCGAGCAGCGCGAAAATTTTCAGATTTTACGGTCGCGACTGTACATTTCACAGAATGATCAGGTCGTTGAAGGAAAATTGGGTCGTAGTGTGGAGCAAGGATGGACGTGCACTAGTTGCAGTGCACCGGCCGTTTCTATCGCCTCACAGTGTTTTGAGTTTGCTGCTTGATATTGACGTCCCGCGGTGTCCTTTAGGTTGTCCAAGGAAGCATTCGCCGTTTCATGGAATTCTTCAAGGCAAATTTCTTAGAATAAAACCTAGGGAGATCGAGCATTCGAGACCGTGGGTGGCATATGAGTTTCCACCTATTCCACCTGTAAGATGTCCACGCCTGTTAACTACTATTTTGAAATTTCCCAAATAACAGTTGATATGCTGTGATACAAACGGTGAATTCATCCTTTTTACCTTCCACATACACCTTGCACATACATGGATATACCCGACATAAAGAAGTTTTATGGTTTTCTGCTTCGCACTGGTTCTTCTCCGGGTGTTGTTCCAAATCCGTAAATTTTTGCTCCGTTGCGACAGACAACTGCTTTGAAGAATAACTTTTATTACATGTGTAAGCATTTGCAGCAGTGATAACTATTTTATAATTTTTGCATAGAATCCGAGATTTCTTGCTTCCGCTGTAGGTAGTATGACCAGTAGACGATCTGAAATCTCAAAGCTCATGAAACTTGACAGGAAGATAGCATCTTCTTAAGAAAGAAGGATATCGACTGATTTTCTGGAATAAAGCCTGTATGTGGAGTTCCGTTTTCACTCTGGGAACACAGGAAAGCTAAGCTATGTCGCTTCTTGCTAAGCTACTTTGGTTTCTTCAAGAATTGTTGTGGTGTAAGGTGAAAGAATAATTGCAGCAAACACACATAGTAATAGGCATACTCACATTGAATACAAAAAAACTGAGCGGAAACATGATGCTGGATATGGAGTCAATTTTTTCCGGCGGCCATGATGGTGACGACTGAAATCTGTTAATTTCGTCTGAATTAGCAGCACTAAGATACATGTCGTAAAGGTTAACGTTATAGTATTAGCTTCTTCACGAGTTCCAGCTAGCGCCTCCCCCTGGGGTGACAGGAAGGTGAGGGGGGGGGGTGGAGGGGGGAGGACGTGGTCAGGCAAATTCTGAATAGAACTCAGAACTCCATTTTCTTCTAAAGAGGGAATGAGCTTGTTTCAAAACCAGGAACGAAGACATTCTCACGAATTGTGAAGAAGCATTGATGTCAACTGTGTCAAACCAAGAAGATCATGGTAATTCGGGTGTAGAGCGTTATACCTGGGAACGGAGGTGCGACTGGGCTCGACGAATGGTCAATCCACCTTAGCTCATCACAGAGCCCGTCCGCGCCGCCCATTCCGGGTATAGCGCCCTGTACCCTCATTCCAAGTTCAGTGAGAGTCTATGGCGGTGCGTTTTTCGGGAACTCAGAAACTACGCGACGTTTCGACGCCGCTCGCGCTGGAATCCTCGCCACGACTCCAGACTATACAGGGTGGCGAAAAAATACGTGCGCGTGACATTTGACTCCGTTCTATTTATTGTATGAAGTAGTCGTGCATACTTTTTCTCTCTAAAATATTTGTTTGTTTCTTATTATTGGGTTTTGGGAGGAAAATCCGTTCTCCAAGCTGTGACGAAGGTTTGCTCATGTCGTGACGTGATTGCACGGTTGACAGGAAGTAGGATGAAGAACTCAGCGATTTCTTCGAAGCTCGGAGTTCCTCTAAGAACCGTCCAGAAGGTTGTAAAGCAATGAAAAGGGGAAGGACAAGTTCAACTAGAACCCAGTAGTGAACTATCAACACCCAAAGAATGTGGGATTATTAAGAAAAGGACTGACTGAAAAGATTATCTGAGCTTGAACCAGATGGACAAACAACTCAACATTTCTCGGAAATCTGTCCAGTGATAGTGAAAAATGAGCTTGGACTTTGAAGTTATCGTCTGCTTAACGGACAAGTTCTTACCGACCAAGC
This sequence comes from Ancylostoma ceylanicum, assembly GCA_000688135.1. NCBI lineage: Eukaryota > Metazoa > Nematoda > Chromadorea > Rhabditida > Ancylostomatidae > Ancylostoma > Ancylostoma ceylanicum. The sequence goes on along the minus strand of JARK01001341.1, from coordinate 483,357 downwards.
GAAGCAAAAAGGAAAAATGCAAGAAATTACGGGAATTTTTCAAGGTGCGCCGCACTGAAGACGTCCTCTGGTCTGACGAAAAGTTTTCACCGTTGAAGTGGCTAAAAACTATCAGAATCACCTCCAACTTCTCAACCCAGCTTTCAAGAACAATCGCAAGCGAAAAATTGCCACAAGAAGTCTTTTTCCTGAAAGCTCAATGGTTTGGGGCAGTATCAGTGCAACGGACAACACTCCTTTAATTTTTATCAATAAAAACGTGAAAATCAGTGCAAAAGTCTACCAGCAAGAGATCCCCGAGAAAGTTTGGTGCCCTGGAAGCAAAAGCATCCCAATTTTATCTTCCAACAAGACTGAGCTCCAGCCTTTGTAGCCAAAACAAAGATTGACTACCTGAAGACCAAAATCAGCTTTTTTTCGACAAAGGATTTGTGGCCTGCAAATAGCCTGGATCTGAATCCATTGGGCTTTTCTGCTTGGAGCTTCGTGGAAGAGCTACTCAGTAGTCGAAATGTGAAGACCTGGTGAAAATTGACCAAAATTTGGACGAGTCTATACATTAACTACCTGCGCAGCACCATCGATTCCATGAAGAAACGAATTGACGCCTGCATCAAAGCTGATGGCGGACACTTCGATAATTCCTTGTAATTATAAAATGTTGTGCCCTGTTGTTATATAAAAAGAAATTTCTTCCAATGTTTGTAGGCAAAGAATAAAATTAGAACGTTTTTTATGGCGCACGTATTTTTTCGCCACCCTGTATGCTGGATTTTCTTTATTGTAAGCTAGTTCTCTAGATAGCTAACATCAAATTTGATGAAAAACTATTAAGAAAACGCCGAGGGTAATTAGGCGGGAGCGATTCTCCGTGTGCAGGAAGCGCAAAGCTATCGACGCTTTTGTATAGGATAAGATTGCTTAAATACAGAATAGAAATTAGCTCAGAGGAAACCGTGAGCGTGCGAGGAAAAATTGGTCGGTGGATAACTCATGTAAAAATACTGCAAGAAATAAAAAGCGTATGTCTAACTTTGGACACTGATCGTGGTGCACTGCAGCCAGGTGGAAACATGAAGCGTTTCTCGTACAGCGATGTGCCTCGAGGCGATCCGTCGGAGTGGGACTGAAAATCTCCTATGCGTCTGGTGCTATATTATTGTTGCATTCCAAGAATCTTCTAGTAGTTTACGGTGGATTAGATTAGAAAAATTTGAACTCAGAAATACCATTCACTTTTGATTTCCTCATCGTTGCTTTGCTGATAACCTTGCTTTCATCTCGCACTTTATACCCGACGATGGCCAGCTCGAGAAGGCTGCAGAAGATGAACGTCATCGATGCTAACATCCACACATCTAAAACGGACAATACTTTCGGAAAAGTTACCAGTACGTCGACTTATGCTCGGAACGTCTGTGGTAGAGGTCTCGAAAAGTGTGCAAGTTCCAAACTCCTGCTCAATTCTTGTGAACAGAGTAAATGACAGCGTTAGATACATTCCGTCCCACAGATACGGTAAAGGAAGTTAGAAATCATGAATAGCCAGTGGTTTCCATAGTGTAAACTTGTTTGTTATTGTTGGATGTCTCGCTTAAGGATGTGACTTTTTCTAGAGAAAAAAAGCTCACCAATGGCTTTTATATAGGACACTCGTGGTAGGTTTCGCATGATGTTGCCAAATTGGAAAATCATGGCTAACAGTGCATTCACACCAAGCATTGTACGCGCAGGAATCGCTCGAGGTCCAAGCGAAAACGACACCCAGCTGGAAGACCAGAGATTTCTGTTATACTCCTCGAGGAGTGTGTGTACCCGCAGCCGTAAAAGTAACGTCGCTAACCTGATGAAAATCGTGAGGTACGTTGGAAGGTACGCCTGCATGAAGTACCAAACAAATCGTCGTTCGAACATGATCTGCACGTGCAACTCGTCCCACATTCCGGCTGGATAGGGCTACAAATGGCTGCCATTATTCTGCTCCATTCTATCTACACAAACTAGCACTTAAAGAATAAGGAAGTTTTGAATCATGAAATTTTCTTACAATTACATAGCTATCAGGCTATGTTCGCTTTGTCAAATTATAACATTTGCGTTGGCACTCAACAAGTACGCCCGTCTTCCTCCAACCAGTGTAGGTTAAAAGCTGGGAGCTACAGCTTGTGTTAGTGAGGAGTGAAGAATAGTGAACTCCCAACTGCCGTAGACAAGGGCGGAAACGCGGCGCGGGCACCCTGGCTGCCTGCTGCACCTCCCAAGGCAGCGGGAAATCACGAGGTATCTGCCTCCCTCCATGTATCTGCCCAGCAGGCCCGCTGCCTCTGTGCAGCAGACAACCAGATTGCCCGCGCTGCGGTCCCGCCCTGCCTTTTCTCTACGGTTGTTTTGAGTTCACTGTAGATAGGTTTCTTTTGTGTCACACAGGTTGTTTACCACAAGAACAGCTCTACTCTTGATTAACACATTCGCGACCTTACGCCTTTGGCATGGTGTGTCACGAGGGACACACGCGCTTTTGCACAAGTAGGACCCGTGCTCAACCGCTTGAGCACCTGGTCCCACGCGGTAGGAATTTTTCCTCTGCTGTATAGTACTTCGAAAATGCGCGAATTTGAGACAAACCAAATCGCAAATATGCACGAGCTTGAAACTAATTCAAGAAGTTCACCTGCATAAGAGGGAGTAAGTAACCAAGTTAGTCTTCATATAAATTTTTCTTTTACTTGTGACTTTCAACCATGCATTAAAGAAGTACGAGAAGATGTCTGCTCTGCCCATCGCGTGTATAGATTGCTTGAACACTTGTTAGTATAAGACTGTATAGGAGTTTGCTCATTAAGATTGCTTCACAAAAATATAACTGTGAAAAGGGCGTGCTCACCCGGTTGAGCACGCTGTCCCACGCGTCGCACCGTGCGTGCTCAACCGGTTGAGCACATTGTCGCGAATGTGTTAATGTTTCGGTTCGAATTTCGAAAATTTAGGCCCCAGTAGTGACACAGAAGAAATCTACTATCAAAGTGAGAATACCGAGGTTTTATAATAGGAGAACGAGCAACAATGCATGTACCTTAACCTAACTTAACTATTATCGCTTTGACAGAATAAACACTCACACTCAACGGAATGCCAAAGATTGCGGTGAACTCCCATGTATTTGGATATACTCTAGTCCTCCTTTCAACGTCTGTTTGGATAAACTTCAGACTGGTTTCAATTGGCTTCTACTTGGACATGCTTTGCGGATAAATAAAGTATGAACAGAAATTGCATCGTTATAACCATGCAATTGCTTTTCACTGGATGATTTTATTCGACAACCGAGCAGTATAAGACAGCTAGAAACGAAGCGAACCGCAAGCAAGTCAGCGAATCCAGGTCATCTGAGCATGTTCTACTTCTTCGTCTTTTCGCTCCTTTTTCTCAACATCCTAAACCATGAGGCAGTGAACGCATACACGGTTGTTTAAATTAAATATTATGAGACACTCAAAATCCATTGTCTGCAACAACAACAATGAATTTTGGCGAGATCAATAGCCGTATAATTGGTGGTCTCTTTCAGCCATGCTTGGACAAGGCCGGTTCGAGCTTCTGCATTAAACCATTCGAACAGGGTATGTGCCACAATGAAGCCATGAAGGAACTCATGCAGGAAGTGTGCGCGGAAACCTGTGCGTTCTGTCCATGAACGTGAATAAAACTTCTCATGCAATTACTGTTTGGGATCACATATTCATGTTTACATAGACGGATTACAAAAGATAAACATTTTCGTCAGAAGTGCACAGATGCACATCCGTATGCATCCATTTCTCATTAGATGGTTGCATCTCATGAAGGCATCCAACTACATATAACACCAGGGAAACTGTTTCAAGGCTGCTTAGCTGCCTAGACTTCCTGATCACTCCCCGTTATTATTTCCAAGGTAAAAATGCATCCTCCACCTTTCGGACCCAACCCTTTGGTTTTTGACTAGGTATCCAATTTTTGTCTTCTAGCAACTCCAGTGAAACTACTCGGAGGCCAAAAAGCGCGCCCTATCCAAATATGGGTTCCGTTGCGCAGTCTGCGAAGTAAGAGCAACTCGAAGGATCAAGGAAATGTTGGGGGGAAGACTGGCTAATATGTATAATATAAGGGAGCTAAAATAAATTCTCAATTTTTTCTCAAAATTTTTTGGAAACTTTCTTCTTGGTGACATAAACCTGCAAAGAGAGCCTTGTGATGAACCTGGATAACGAAGAGCTGGAACTTGCAGTGGGCGCGAATAGGTGGCCAGCATATGCAGCAAGAATTGACGTTTATAAAGCACTAGACGGCATACCCGGCTCCGCTCGGGAGTTTTATAATACTATCCCGAGCTTTTCACGCCGATGCGGCTAATTAGGATACAAATTCATCAGTGGCGGACGCACTTAATCCTCCCTAGCATTCCTAA
>JARK01001341.1:454837-478694 GCA_000688135.1 Ancylostoma ceylanicum | reverse complement strand
TGTGTGTGTGTGTGTGTGTGTGTGTGTGTGTGTGTGTGTGTGTGTTTGTGTGTATGTATGTAATCAATAGAAATCGCGGAGAGTGAACCGATCCGGACCAAATTTTGCAAGCAGGTCTGTCATGGGTCGGCGGAGGTTATAGGCTACTTCACGCTGGGATTTATCGATTAGCTTACCGATTATATCGATTTTATTGATTTTTCGCAGTTTTTGCTCAGGAACTGGCGAGGACATGCCTACTGGGGTTCCTGAATACGCTGTGCACGAATATGGCAGCCGTTTTGCACCAGATTATCGATTTATTGATTTTATCGATTTTTTCCATTTTCGTTCGGGGACAGGAAAGGGCGTGTCTGCTCAGGGTTCTCCAGCGCGCTGAGTACGAATATGACAACCATTTCGGGCTAGGGTACCGAACTATTGATTTTATTGAATTTTTCTGCGTCCGCCACTGAAATTCATCCATTTGAAGTGCTCGTCATTTCGGTGGTCATCACGTCAAACAGTCTCGTTAACCTTTTTTTTCACCTGCTCGAACATCAAAAAGTTGTTACAACCAATTAATCGATACTTCCTTGCAAAGTAGTTGTCATGTTCGTGTTAGACATATTGGAGAACCCCACCTGACATGTTCTTACCCGTCCCCGACCGTAAGTAGAAAAATTCAATAAAATCAATAGTTCGGTACCCTAGCCCGAAATGGTTGTCATATTCGTACTCAGCGCGCTGGAGAACCCTGAGCAGACACGCCCTTTCCTGTCCCCGAACGAAAATGGAAAAAATCGATAAAATCAATAAATCGATAATCTGGTGCAAAACGGCTGCCATATTCGTGCACAGCGTATTCAGGAACCCCAGTAGGCATGTCCTCGCCAGTTCCTGAGCAAAAACTGCGAAAAATCAATAAAATCGATATAATCGGTAAGCTAATCGATAAATCCCAGCGTGAAGTAGCCTATAACCTCCGCCGACCCATGACAGACCTGCTTGCAAAATTTGGTCCGGATCGGTTCACTCTCCGCGATTTCTATTGATTACATACATACACACAAACACACACACACACACACACACACACACACACACACACACACACACACACACACACACACACACACACACACACAAACTTTCACTTTTATATATATGTACAGAAGACTAGATGACATACCCGGCTTCGCTCGGGAGTTTCACTACCCCTGGATTTCATGCGGATGGTCAGGATACAAATGCATCCATTTTATGTACTTATCATTTCGGTGATCAAGAACACCTCGAAAGTGAAAAAAGTCGATAGAACCAATCAATCGCTAATTTTGTGGGGAGCTAAGGGAGTCGTCATATTAGTGCTCAGCACAGCGAAGAACCCCAGTAGGCACGTCCTTGCCGGCCCCCGAGCGAAAGTGGAAAAAATCGACAAAATCAATAAATCGATATCCTCGCCCAAAATGGTTGTCATATTCGTGTTTAGTGCATTGAGTAACCCTAGTAGGCATGTTCTCGCCTGTTCCTAAGCAAAAGTGGGGAAAAATCAGTAAATCGATAATTTGGTGCAAAACGGTTGTCATATTCGTGTTCAGCGTACTGAGGAACCCTAGTAGGCATGTCCTTGCCAGTCCCTGAGCAAAAGTGGAAAAAATCGATAAAATTAATAAATCGATACCTTCACCCAAAACGGTTGTCATATTCGTGTTCAGCGCATTGAGAAACCCTAGTGGGCATGCCCTCACCAGTCCCTGAGCAAAAACGTCGAAAAATCAATAAAGTCGATACAATCGATAAATCAATCAATAGTTCCCGGCGCAAAGTAGCCAATAACCTCCGCCGGCCCGTCCTGGACCTGTATGCAAAATTTGGTCCGGATCAGTTCACTCTCCGCGACTTCTATTCGAAACGTACACGCATACAAACAAACAAACAAACAAACAAACAAACAAACACACACACAAACACACAAACAAATTTTCACTTTTATACAGTGGGCGTCAATGGCGGTGACCCGTCTGCGGCCTCAAGAAGACGCGGCGCGACCGCGCCGCTCTAGCGAGAATCCTCTCTTAGGGGAGGCGGTCGTATAGCGCGATTCTTCGGGTGGCACTGTAGACAAGCTGGATCTGGGACGCGCTATTACCACCCGAGTTACGGTCACGCGTCGCGGCTTGGCTGTAACGAGTCCTCGGACAGCTCGTCCACCTCGCCACAATCATCTCAGCCTACGAAGGACTCAGGGTTCAGCATGACGTTTTCCCGGATCAAAGCTTAAACGAAGCCCTCAACCAACACTACGATGCCTCTTTGAATGTGCTGCTTGCAAAACCTCCCTGAAAATCCGTAGAAAAGTTCAATTTAGGAAAATTATTAGAAAGAAAATCATCGTGGCATTGTCGTCGACTGGTTCTGCAAAATTCTTGACAACGGGTTTAGGCCAAGATCGAGTTCATAGTTCAAACCATAATCGAGGAAATGTACGGAAAAAATCGATGGCGGCGTCCCGTATGGAGTGGATGATTGCGGTTAGGTGGACGAGTTGTTCGAGGACTCGTTACGGCCAGGCCGCGACGCGTTACCGTAACGAGGGTGGTAATAGCGCGTCCCAAATCCAGCCTGTCTATAGTGCCACCCGAAGAATCGCGCCATACGACCCACACCACTCTCTTAGACATCAAATTATGGGGTTTTCTTGATAGTCAGTTAGTTTTCTTATTAGTGATCATCAAATATGATGAACAACTATCAAGAAAACCCAGATAAGCCACTGCAGCGACGATTCTAGTGTGAGCGGTGCGGTCGCGCCGCGTGCTTTTCGACGGGTCACCGCCATCGACGCCCACTGTATATACAGATTAGTGTTGGACCACCCGAGAAAATTCAACCTGATTCCTGCAATTCACTTCTTCTTAATTCATCTTCTTCCCAGCCTGTTTCCCATGGTCTGGGGTCGGCTTTCCTCGTGTGATTGCGCCATTTCCCCTCGATCGAACACGTCATCCGCGTTCAGCTTCAGTAACCGCATATCATCTCCAATACTGTCTAGCCACCGGTTTTTGGGCTTAACCCATGCTTAAGCACTGGTTTATGCTGAGGCTTGGGCTTAGCATAGGCCTAGGCCTAGATTTATGTTAAGGCTAGCTTAGGCTTAGGCTTACAAGGTGAAGCCTACGTTGGATAGTTAGTATAGGGCAATGCTCTTCTCTGTTTGTACCCAATCACCTTTTTATTCCTTTGACCCGATCCCCTGGATGCCATAGCGACGATCAACCGCTCCATCAATGAAGCTACGCGTCCTAACGTTAAGCTAAGTCCCAGCAGTTCGCGCGATTCACCCGCAAACCAACCCAAGCCCAAAGTCGCGCACCCAAAATCTATCTTACAAGGGAAGTGCAAGAGGCGAGGCTGGCAGATCGGAATGAAACCTATCTGGCTTGAATCCTTTCTTGACAAGGTCCTCCATCATATATTTCATTTTTGCCCAATGTGTTAAAAACAGATATGGCCGAGTGGGGAAGGCGCTGAACTGTAGGCGAGGGTCGAGGGTTCGGATCCCGTCATGTGCATCCGTTTTGCATTTTTGTTTTTATCCCTTCTTTGTTGTTGAAATTAACTTCAAATGATTAGAACATAGAACCTATCTATATTGACAAGATTTTGAGTTGTAGAGGACTATCACTAATCAGAAACCAGCCGAACACACAGCCACCTGCATTAGACCATGTTGGAAGTTTTCGTTACATTATCACTTCTCGGGGTTATAACTCAAACTTTTCCCACTCGCATCATAATGTTCGGACCCTCACGCGTTGTGGCCCTTCTGTTGGCTAGGTTCGGTCCTGGTGATGGCAGCTGTGCAACTCGTGATGAGCGGAAGAAGTTTAATATAGTGTAGTTATTCTTGGCTGGTACATCAATAATGATAGGTTCCATGTTCTAATCTTTTAAATTTCATTTCAACAACATAGAAGGAATGAAAAACAAAAATGCAAAAACGTAGCACATGACGGGATTCATACCCTCGACCCTCTGCCCGATAGTCCAGCATCATCACCACTCGGCCACCCTGTCGCTTCCGTACCTGTGCTGCAATGCATATAGCAAGGTGGTGGGACATCTGTTTTTTAGCTCTCTGGGCAAAAATGAAATATATGCTGGAGGACCTTCTCCAGCAAGGATTCAAGCCAGACAGGTTTCATTCCGATCTGCCAGCCTCGCCTCTTGCACTTCCCTTGTTAGAAATTTATGAAAAAAGTTGCCGGAAGCCTTTCTGGACTACCCGAAGGAGGTCACGGGGGACGTCGTGCAGTGAACCTCGAACACTACATCGCAGAAACTGCAGAGCAGAAACTAAGCTTAACTTTGGATCTCCAACGGAGTGGGACCAGCGATAAGGATGGATTGCCGCTCTGCCACCGAGCCATCAAGGCTACTTTTTGTGCGGGCGTTTGTTAGATAAGTTCCGCGATCGTGAGGGTAGGCAGCATAGCATTTACAAAATCAGGGAACAATGCGGGATCCGAACCCGTGATCACCAGAACGGTGAACAACCGCTTCTTCCACTACGCTACGCGTACACGTAGAAGTTCACGCGATCCACTCACAAACTAACCATTTTGATCTACACGTTGTCGGTTGCGGACGCTTGGTCGTGCTCTCCTTGACGGTTCAGTGCGGTGGCGGGGAAAGTCTCCGTCTCCATAAAATAGATTAGTTGCTGAGGTACTTAAGCACAATTCGACTGTTTCTTGTCATTTCGCAGACTTCTCAGCAAGCTTTTGATGTTCTCGTTCAAATGTGTTGTGTGGTATATCACATTTACTAATAGCTTGGTCCTGAACATGCCGACAGCATCGCCTGAACTATCAGGACCTGTACAAGCAGCTGGAAAATCCACCCAATGTCCGGGAAAATGTAAATTTTGAGATAAAAAAGTATTTTTTGTGTGCGTTTCACATCACTTTGTTCTCAATCGCATCGTGAAGTCAGTAGTCACGGTGGAAGTACTCGTAGATGCTCTCTTTCAGAGTTGTAGTCAAAAAGTTGTTGGAACTTTCTGTGTTTGACCCACTTGGTGGGGGGAGGGGGTTAGGATAATTTAAGAATTTATTAAAATATTCGGTGAGAGCCACTCAAAATCAAAAGCAGTTGGATACAGGCATGTGAAGAGCAATGCTCCGCATAAATTTTCGGACACTATGGCTGCGACTGGACATGCCTGGCCTAGAGCGTCGTCGACTACTCGATGATTCACAGTTCTTTTATACTGTACTGACTGCTGAATTATGGCCATAGAAATTCAAAAATTCCATTGCTGCAATCTGAATAAACATTCATCATACTATTTCTTTTTGAACTCAAGCAAACAAATGATTCCCTCCAAAAAAAAAAAAAGAAAGACGGAAGCTGTGTGTCTGCGTTGCCAGAATGGGTCCAGTGCGAATTATTCGCTGTACATGAAGCGAATGTTCCATAGACCTCCATGCTATGAAATCTGCGCTTAGTTCATACATACATCTACATACGTTTACAGAAGCCACTATGTGCTATAAATAAACAGTCGACTTCCGTAGAACGGTTCAATACAGTCGATTAGTGGTGAACTTTGACGTATTTCGACATACCTTTCACTTTCTGTTTGGATAAACTCCGCGATGCTTTTGGCTGGCTTATGTTTAAATACGATCCTGCCATTGAAAAAACCCATGAACCAAAATTGCCCCATTATATCGCTAAAATTGGTGCCCATTTGAAGTTTCTGTTAAACAACCGAGCAGTATAAAGCAGCGAGAGGTGTAGCGTATTCCAAGCAAATCAGCTCATCCAGATCATCTCAGAATGTTCTACTATCTTGTATTTTCGCTCCTTTTCCTCAGCGTTCAGAGCCAAGACGCATACAAGGTAGGTTTCAGCCAATTAAGATACTCAGCTTTCATCATCGTGAAGTGAGCACACGTATAATTTCGTGGTGCGAGTTTTCTACGTAACCGGGGGTCTCTTTCAGCCATGCTTGGACAAGGCCGGTTCGAGCTTCTGCATCAAACCGTTCGAACAGGGTATGTGCCACAATGAAGCTGTGAAGGAACTCATGCAGGAGGTTTGCGCTGAAACTTGTGCATTCTGTCCATGAACGTGAATACGCAAATAAAACTTCTCATACTATGCTAGCTATCTGAGACGAATTGCTTCCAACTCTTGTTACACCATATATTCACAATTTACATGTGTCATGTATGTTTCCCTCGGACGCACGCATATTAGCAATGAAAGATAGGGGATGCGTGCGTTCTGCGCATAATGGTGCACGTTCCCCACTGAATATGTACATGCTCAGACGTTTTATTTGGTCGGTCTACCATTACCGGCTGGGGAATCACCGGGTTGGGGCCCGGCCGGCAATGGTAGAGACTTATTAATCAACCTAGTACAGTGAATGCTTATCCTCCCATTAGACATTTGAGGGGACATCCAACTTCCCAAAATACCGGAATCACTGGAAACCATTACCCAGCTGAGTAAGCGACCAAGGGGCGCATGCCGGGTAAGTGCGTCAATACAGTACAAATTCACCCATCGTCAACACGGACATCGACACGTTTCTATGGGTAATCTTAATGATGCATGTTAGCCCAAATAGCTATTCTGAATGTTGAAGGTTTCGAAAAGGGTGAGTTCAGTCAGTATTCGAAAATAATTCTACTATTAGCGAGTATAGTAAGTGTCCAGCCCACGACTTACACACTGAAAGTGAAGCGCCTCAAATGTAGAAGATCAATTCCTTGGTTATGCACTATCTGTGTGCGACTGTGGCTCTGATCGTAACGCATCTTGAAACGTTGTAAAATGAACCTCTTCTATCCTGTTGGCTGAAATCTTGAAGAGATCAAAGTCAGGGAGCACGATCTCCGCCATTGGCTGAACCGGCTGCTCGATTTCTGACCATCGCATGCGCACTTCTTGATTATTGTAGTTAAAACTATAATTTCTTCTGGAATCGATGAAAACACTCTTCATAATGGAAAGCGGGGCCTACCTCTCGTATATTAGACCACACCTCTGCAGATCTAGCGGAAAATTGCTGAGTTCCAATGAACAAGGCCCTTTCACCCGTACCCGATAATTAACCATGACAGTACCATTGGGAAATAACATGAGAAAAACACTCCTCAAAAAATGTAGTAAATTCAGAAGAAGAGCTTAGGAGAATGTAATTCAAAAATCCACTTCTACCTGAATGGTGAATCATGAATTTGAGCAACTTTGCTATTGATAAAACAGCTGTTCGGAGTCCATAATCGGTCCAAAACTTGGTGATTGAGCGAAAGGTTACCTGAAAAGGAGTTAAAAGAGGGAAGTTTCCAGGGTGAAAACAAAAAGTAGTAACGATTGCTCAGAACTTCAAGAAATCTAATGCAGCTAGCACAGATTTTCAAAAGCTCCAGTGTAACTCCTCTCTTACTGGGTGAAATTTTCGTTTCAAATTCTCAACGAATAAACCTTAGAACATACCTTTACAGGGTGAGAGATTCTCGAAATTCAACGCAGGATCCAACCATTTCTCAGTAATATAGATGTCCATTTCGAAGTCATTTGTCAGCTCGTCTATGGATGTGATTGCTTGAATCCATATCTCCACGTAGACTGTCATTCCCTCGTCTTCTGTAATTCACCAACATTTTAATCTTCTCTTCCTTATAAGGGCTCAAATCCAACCTGGTATCCGAAACTTGTTGTACCCCGTGCCGTTCAACAGCTGATCTATGATATCCGTGTCTCTCGTGCAATTCCTGAAAATTCTAGACATGTTCCTAATTAGCTCACTTCTGAGTCTCTTTCGCGACTTGCAACGAGCTCACGAGCAAAAGCCCCTCTCAAATACTCTTCGTGTCAGTGTGATTGTCGCACAGGATATCCATTAGAGGTCGGCATGTAAACTCATCCCAAGATGAACGAAGCTCTCTATGGATTTAAGCCTACATATGGATATGGAACAAACGCCGATTGGCCACTCAGACGAGCACGAGTTATTTGAACTACGTCATCGGATAAGCCTTAAAAGGCAAACAGCGAAAAAAGAACTAAGCTTGTATTAGGTTTCAATCGAAATGGAAATAAAACACAACCGGAAACAACGTTAATTTCCGGATTATTGTGTGCAATGTTATGTTGAATGGGCTCAAACGAGGTGAAAAGAGAAAATTTAATAGTCAGCCAAAATACAAATGACGTTTTGCTCATTCAGGTATCTCTAAGGCAGCACCCACTGGAGTTTTAGTGTCTGAGATTTTGATCGCTTTGGAACCTCAAGAAAAGTCCCAACAACTTCAAAAAAAAAACAGCAGCTTCGGAAACTCCACCTTTTCTAAAACATAAATGGTCGAATATTCAAGATTCCCGATCAGTTGGATCAGCGTAGTGTTCGTTCAAGGGAGGTGTGGTGGTATCAGGCCTTTGTTACAGCTGATTAAGTGGCAGCCTTTTCTTTTTTTGCTTTTCGTTTTCAAATGGGGAACTTGGGAGTTTTTTCAGTGGACCACTTTAGAATGCGTTCTCGCTCAGAACTGAGCAAATGCGGCAAATACAGGGGGGGGGGGGGGAGAATAAGTTATTGTACATCGTTTGCTGGCTTATTACTCTGCGGTAGTGCAGTGTTTTTGGCAAGCTAGCCCCTCTTGATAGAGCAGAATTTTCTCTATTCTATGATTACAAACATGCTCTGGATGCTCGGGATATGGCGAAGAAATTTTAGCGGAAACTTCAAACTCAGATTTTTGGTGCCAGCCCGCGATTCCTGAGCAAAACAGCCACAAAAACAGTTTTTAACTACGGATTTAAGTGGGATAAAAAATATTCTCGTACTCTCAAAGCCTATTTTGAGATGTATGGGCAAAACCCAGTGCAGATTGGGGTTGATAAGAGCATAGGGCGAGGCTGTTCCAAAAATTGTTTGAATGAGAAAAATAAGTCTTAGGTTTCGAGGAGCACAGATGGCCTGTGTCTGGGCCTATTGATGAACTGCATAGCCATTTCGCAGCATTTTTACTCTAGTTTTTAGATCACCCTAACAGTCTAGCTGATGTCCTACCTTTTAGTAAGAAAATCCTAGAACACAAATTTGGTGGAAATTGGCCATTACCGATGGCATGGAGTAGCCGTGGTTTTTTGCCCGCATATTTCTTAGACTTCGCTTTCTTGGGAAACCCCGGATATATTCAGAAAGAGCACTTCTTGCTCATCAAGAATCATGTGAGCAGTGAAATCCAGCTCGAAGATTTTATGGATTTTTCAGGGAAAATTGTCACAACAACCCACTTTTCCTAAAAATTTATTTCGAGGCCGACTGCTCAATAGCAGAACCTTTCCTAAAAAGCTTTACTAAAAGATACTTTGAATCTTTCTCTATTTTTTCAGAGAGAAGGGTGGAACAATGCATGGGTTGCTGGCGGAGAAATAAAAGAGCAAACGTTGTACAAGAACTTATGCCCCCTGTACATTTCAGAAAGATGTTTCGATTTCAATTAATTTCAATTAATTTATTTTGCAAATAAGAAATATACGTTCAAAAAAAGAAAAGAGTGTTAAAACCAGAGGTCGCACGCAGTCTTGATTTTCATTGAAAAATCAGGATTGGTTTACTTCTAAGGAAGTTGTCAAGCATAAAAGTTATGAAGCAGCGACGCCACCCAAACGGAGAGATTATAAGAGGCACAGTACACCTTGTCAGAAGAAAACACTGAGTCCAGTACTAACAAAAAAAATCTACATATTCATTGGACATACCTATAGCGAACAGGTCTCGACAGCTCTGACGAGTGCGAAATTTCCATGGACGCCTCGTCTTCGATGGAATTGTAGTCGTTGTCGATGACTGCTTCAGTGGTGGCCACGAACAGCATCGCCAGCTCCAGCATCCATCTCATAGTTCGCGTTTAATTCGCGGACAATGACTGCTGCTTGTGCGTTCTGGAATGGATGTTTTTCAATAACACCTAGCACACACCTCGTCAATTCAATTCACATACGACGTGTCGTGCACTGAAGTAGAAATAAGGCTAGAACCAGTTCTAGAAACCCTAAAACTACTGCGATTCCCTTATCGTGAGGAGAATCGGCTGTAGTCTAGAGCTGCCGCAGCTGTATTCGAGGTTTGCTCTGCTTGAGCTGTGTACCGGCTGCACAGTTATCAGAGTGGGGATTCGAGAACAGTTAATAAAATGGGAACAAAAATTGCTTCAATCGTGAAGTCTCAACTGTGGAAACATTACGGAAATAAAATGAGACGGAACAATGCTTCAAAATGGGAACAGTTAAAATATTTCTACGGTAAATTGAGTAAAAGAGTCTATGTAATTCCTTCAAATTAGATTAATGGGAATTGCTATAATCTAGTTCCAACTTTAAACAAGATAAGTGGAAAAATAGATAAAATATTTCTAGAGTAATTAAAGCTTGTTCTTGGAATGAATTATAAGGAGAGTAGAGGGCAATAAGTTGATTTCCACGCGGACTCATTGTCAGTTAATCATACAACTCGTTCATAGAGAGCAATAACCTTGCAGGTTAAAATTCGCCTCAGAAAGGGTATGACTTGAGGTGGGTGGGGAGAATAGGTCTATCTATAAGGGACGGGACGCATGCATAGTTGAGATTATCCAGGGTAGCCGTGCTCATACCACACAACGTTACCCACCTTTAACAAGGCCGTCACGACCTAATCTCAATGACGCATCCGAGCCCAGTGAGATCTCAGACCGCTGTACATAATTGAGTGGAGTCAGAATAGCGGAGAGTACAAGGAGATTATTCCGCCCCAGCACCAAATCAAAATTCATGTTTTTTCGCCAGAAATTCTATCACTATCAGGTTGTGTTTTGGAACATATGACCGCACCGGGGAGCTATTTTTGAGATTTCACAAAACTCATCCAGGCCCAACTAGGAATGCGAACTAAAATATTACCGCGAAGTGTCGATTTGCAGTCGAATGTATTAGGGTGAGTCATAAGGTTTAGGAATTTTCAAAGATTAGTACCTTCTCATACACAAAGAGAGAAGGCATTTTTCACAGACAAGTAAGTGCCACGTGGCCGAGACTTGCTAGCAGCATGATCATTTTCCTGGGTCACTCGATCATTTGCTCACTGAGATGGCAGAAAGACAACACGTCCGTGCGCTCGTTCTCCATTACTTCGAGGAAGGATTCACAGCCGCCCAAGCTTGCAAGGAGATCAATGCCGAAGAAGGAAAGTGTCTTGTATCAGTATCCTACGTCTACCACTAGTATAAAAGTTTTTGCTCCGGAAACCATGCGCTGTTAGACAGAAAGCGATCAGGAAGGCCATCCATTTACGATACTACGTTGGAGGCACAGGAGATACTGAAAAACCCGCAGATGCACAGCAGGATCCTTGCAATGCACGTTGGGTGTTCGCAGTCAATTGCAGTTCGACTGTTGCACAAAATGGACCTGATACCCAAAAAGCCCCCAGTAATCCTACATGTTTTGTCCGGAGCCGACAAACTCAGAACGCCAAGAACAAGTTTCTGATCGCATCTGAAACTTGCTTTCCGAAAAGCTTGTCCACAACTTGTTTTCGCACTTCCTTGTTGACAAGTTGTACGCCCAAAAGCTTATTGACAACTTGTTTTCACAATTCCGTTGCATAAAAAAAGTTGTCGACAACCCTTTGGACGGACAACTTGTCGGCAAAGAAGTGTGAAGACAAGTTGTCGACAAGCATTCGGGAAAGTAAGTTTCAGATGCGAGCAGAAACTTGTTTTTGGGGTTCTGAGAAGAGCGAAGAGTAGCCTTCTGCTGCGACCTTCTGAAAAAAATATCACAGGCGAAGTTCCTTTCACCGAACCATCTTCTGTGATGAAATATGGTGCTTATACGATAATCCTGACCAACCAACGCAGTGGAAGAAGAGTTCTGAGAAGCCCCATTCGGTCCATCGCAGGAATATTCATGGAAAGAAGAGCATGTTCACCGTTTTCTGGTGCGTCGATGATCCTATCCTGTAGAAATTACTTCAACAAGGAAAGCCTATTGATGCCGACTATGTGTGCCAAGAACTGAACGAAATGGTCTTCAACGCAGAACAATGTGGAAGAAAACGTGATCAGATCTTGCTTCTGTGGGACAATTGCCGCCCGCACTTTGCAAAGAAGACCCAGGAAAAACTGACACAGTGGCATTTGGAAGTTCTCCCACAGCCTGCATATAGTCCCGTCCTTGCTCCTTTGGACTACCATTTCATCAAAAGTCTTGATCACAGGCTGAAGGGAAAACAGCTCAAAAGCGAGGACGACCTAAAGCTCGAGTTATCCGCGTTCTTCGAGTCAAAGAAGCGCTCCTTCTACTGCTAGGGCATCCGCAGTCTCGCTCATCGTTGGCAGAGAGTCATCGACCAACATGGTTCATACTTCCATTAAACATACGAGTACTTGATTTGGAAAAAATTAATCTTGGAGATTCCTAAAACTTATGGCTCACCCTAATATGTACTATCCTAGTGATGAAACACTTTGAACTGGAAAATTCGTATTGGAAAAGTATACTGAGAATATTCAGAAAGCTTTCTTTTAAGTTTCATGAAGGGATTGTCAAAGCCAAAAAGGTCAATTTTCCTGTAAACCTACGAGAAAGGTGTGTGACTTACAAAAACCTTACTAGCAACAGTTTCTATGTTACACAGGTATGACCTTTTTGTAAGTTCACCTGCGATTTTATTCCTTGCTTTCATGGAATCACGAATAAGCTTGAACAAAAAGGGATTGTGTTCAAGAAGATGGATTATTTTGGGTGTAACAGCTTCGCTCTATTCAATTTGCTCTTCTTCTTAAGTATATAAATTTTATAAATTTGATTAAATTTTTTTAAAACACAAAGACGTCCCAGGTCTTCAGAAATGAGGCGATGAATGATTTACTAGGCAACAGCGAGATCCTGAACATGGAAAATAAGAAACAAGGCTATAATTAGCTGCACGAGGAAACCTATTCGCAAAAACATAACGGAGTAGCTTCATCTATCATACAAGAGGAGAGGGAGTCCAGACGCGGTCAATTTGTAGTAGTTTGCTTAGTTGACATGACGAAAAAAAGGTTTCTGACTTCACTTGACACCTGCAGCAAACCAGGTGCGATTAATGCTGTCTGCCAGGAACAATGGCAAAATCTCTGCTAATCCGGAAACAAACGAGTCCCCGCCCTGCTTCAAAGTACTGCGACTCCATGTTATATGGTTTGTTGGAAATCTGCGCCAAAACATGCATTTTCTCTAATCGTCGTGCATTGCTGTTCAATTTTCTCATTACAACGGAAGGTGGTGACTCGTGCTGAGCAAAATTGAAATATCTGGGCAAATCGAGCACGCAGATCACACTGAGACTGTACCCCCGCTCCTTACCTGTAGCAGATGGTACGAATTGAAATAGGATCGGTCCTGCTGAAATTTGGACGAAACAACATAAAAGGTGTAGGGCGATTCCAATGCAAGACAGATGTCACGAGATTGTATGTAGATTCAAAATATTCCTACGCCCACTGAGTGGGGTTTAAAAAAATACCATTTTTTTCGCTACAATTTTGAGAAAGTGTATCAAAGAGAATTTCCATTGTGACTACTGACTTCACGATGCGATTGCGAATAATTCGATGTGAAAAGCACACAAAACCTACTTTTTTCTCAAGAATTACGTTCTCCCGAGAACTGCGTAGATTTTCCACCTGTCAGGACCTGTCCTAAGAAGTCATGCGATGCTGTCGGCATGTTGAGGATCAAGCTGTTAACGGAAGTCAACACAGTTGAACGTTGACATCAAAAGCTTGCTGAGAAGTTAGCAAAAAGACAAGAAACAGTCGAACTGTGCTGACGTATGTAACTCAGCAATTAATATGTTTTATGGAGATTTTCCCCGCTATCTCAGTGAACCGTCAAGGGCACGACCAAGCGTCCGCACCCGGCAATGTTCTGCGTAGATCAAAAGTTTGTGGATGGATCGCGCGAACTGACAGGGCGTTACGCGTGGCGTAGTAGATAGAGCAGTTGTTCGCCATCCCGGTGATCACAGGTTCAGATCCCGCATGGTTACCTGATTTTGCAAATGCTATGCTGCCTATCCGCACGATCGCGGAACTTATCTAACAAATACCCGCACAAAAAGTAGCCCGTGTGGCTTAGTGGCAGAGCGGCAGGTTGCAATCCGTCCCTATCGCTTGTTCCACTCCGTTGTAGATCCAAAGTCATGCGCAGGTTCTGCTCTGCAGTTTCTGCGATGCTGTGTTCGAGGTTCACTGCACGACGTCCCCCCAGGAAGGCTTCCGGCAACTTTTTGCATGATTTTCTGAGAAACACAAAGAATTTGGTTTGTAAGTGAATCGCACGAGTGAATTGATTTGTACGAGTAGCCAAGTAGATAGCGCGGTTGTTCACCGTTCTAATGACTAAAGGTTCGGAACTCGCACGTTGCCGAGCTTTTGCATCTCTCTCTCTCTCTCTCTTCCTCTCTCAAAGTTGTAATGAAAAACTTTGGAATTTCGCGCGGGGTCAACATAATTAACGGACTTATTGAAATATTTGGTGACGACCGCTCCAAATCAGAGGTGATTGGGTACAGGCGTGTGAAGAACATTGCTCTGAGTTTGAGAGTGCTTTCTTTTTTCAAGTTACTCATTCTTAAGGAAATTATGTGAAAATGCTACAAATCTCGCAAATAACGCGAATTCCACGAGAATTTCCAGATTCTACGGCTGCGACTGTAGTAATGGGAGACTCAATCAAAAGAAAGTAAATAACTGAAGCTAAGAGAAGAAACAATACTTCGCCAGTTTGTACTAATAGGATAGGTAAGATGCTCAATCCTGCTGTTATAAACCCGTTACGTTTTCTATGAGATGCTTAAAGAAATCAATTTATCCCCGCACATAAAATCAAATTGTCGCAGCGGAAGCCAAGCAGACGTTGAGGTAATTGAAACAGGAGCAAAGAAAAGGGCAAGGAGACTTAAAATGCTCTTGGCCTCGCTCCCGGAGTAGGCCAATGAGCTAATCTGGGGCTGTGGTGGACTGAAGTTCGAATTGTTTTCGGGAAATAATTACTATACCTGGTACCGCATAATGAATTGAATACATTTGAATTCAAAGTTTAAAAAAAGAATAAAACTATTATGAAAAAATCAGAAAGTTAAAGATTCCAATTTTCGAAGAATGGAAGTAAGTACCACTGATGAGGGTTGATTAAGAGGGGTTTAAGGCCTTTTTTCTCTCAACTCTCCGATGTTTGGATTGGATTCTAAATTAATGAATAAATTAATTAGCTTACTCGATTTTTAATCTGTCCAGAGTATAATAAATAGTAACTCAATCAGCACTCACAATGCAGCGCAGAGCTGTGTAAGTGTGATAGCTATACAAAGTAATTTGCATTTTTTGCAGCAATAGAACGTTTTGCCACCTCCTAATTGGTCAAATCAATGTTTTAGCTCTCGGACCATTTGTATCTTCCAGGATAAAACTCATATGGCCTATGCAAAGTCCACTGAGCTCAAGACAAACCGCTCTTTCACATTTCATACATTGTGAATCGCCGAAATGAATGGATGAGCTACTTAATAGCAGAAAGAATAGAAAGAACGGAACGCGGAAAAAACTAGTTGAAATGGATGAACGTAAAATGAAAGCTGAATTAGTGGGTATATGGATAATTGGTTAATGAATTTCACTGATTGAATACGTGACGGATGAAAATGTCTGTTTCAGCAATTATTGTAAGAACAGGCTTGAAACCTTCCTTAAAACATTTTCGTAGTTCGAAGTGATTGACAACTAACCTCCTTCAGCGTTCTATTGTACCCCGATTGATACTAAAACTATTGTTTTTCACTTCTTATTCTCCAAAGTCCAGGTTTCCGGCCCTCTAAATTGGCGAAGTAGTCAAATTTTTTTCCTGCTCCCCTCCCCCTCCTCCAGGTGCCCATTTCTGAGTTCGCCAGTATTATCCATGAAGGAATATAAATGTCTTTTTTCTGTTCTCTTTTTAACGTTTACGTGTGTAAGACAAGGTTTTGCCATAATAAGTGACAGCATAATGAACAGCTCATGGACAAAACCAGATCCAATGAAATGAGGTGAGATAATGATGAGCGATGCTTGCGTGGACGTTGGAAGGGTTGGACAGTATACACGACTACCACTGTCTTCCGTAAGGATAAATTTGAATTGGGCAAAATTGTAACATATTAGAAAACTGCGACGACCAACGTCTGCGAAATCAGCGAACCGTCGAGATATTCAAGTGTCTGCACTACGGACACGGGATGAGGTCAACAGAAGGACTATGAGTTCCAGGAGTGCGAGGAGCGACAAAAATAAATGCAATTCATGTTAGGTAGGTGAACGCACGCGTTGTTCGTCCTCACATCTTTCTAATAGGCCCTTATGATATGGAGAAAATCGATAGAAACCTCTATTCTATTGAAATACGAGCGACGAAGCAAGGTAGGACGCCTAAACCAACACGGGAACGAAGAACTGCAAATTGAAAACGTGCACAGGTGCAAGCTGCTCAGCGGATGTCAACGATGAGATCAATTTCGCCCACAGGACCCAAATTCCCTTCAGCATCGTGGTTAAATACAGCCAGCGCAAGCCACCAATAGAATTTACGCTTCAGATGGCTGTGCGTAGGCGAACCGACCTGATAAACACCTCTCCCAGAGGTACATACTCTTTTTGGCTGAGAACAACTGTGACAGCTCCGAAGCGAAAATTCTAGTCAGTCTCTAGCGAAGCTTGTTCTCCTGGGCTATATTCTGAATTTCAGCATTTTAGCTTTGTAAGGTCAAACCACCGCTTTAGGCATCCTTGAGAAGGGCATTTTCCCTCATACGAAAGCCCTAGAAATTTGGCGCATAAACAAATGCACTCGACCGCAGTTGAATGCCTAGGATTTTCGCTTCTGAGAGAGCGGAGAAAGGTCACAAAGTAGGCTCTCGATTATATTCAGTGTGAGGACAATCAAGCTAATTTCTTGCAATGCCTAGTTGAAGTTGTTCTGCTGACGGATGCACCACTAGCCAGTACATACTAGCTAAAATAGTACTTGATTTTTCCACCCGCTCCCCCGAAATGGAGGATACAGTGAACCCCAAACGATCGTAGACAAAGGACGGGACCGCAGTGCGGGCACTCTGGTTGCCTGCTACACCGAGGCAGCGGGCCTGCTGGACAGAGACACAGAGGAAAACCGATATGCCGTGATTTCCCTCTGCCTCAGGAGGTGCAGCAGACAACCAGAGTGCCTGCGCCGCGGTCCCACCCCTTGTCTACAACAGTTTGGAGTTCACTGTACATCTGTTTTTACACCCCTCCATCCACTCTGCTGCGACTTCCTTCGCTTGCACTGCTAGAAGTGGAACATTCAGTAGTGAACAGAAATATCGAGCAGGATATCAAAAGCTCATAACCTTAAAAACCGTGTTTTGCATGAGATTAAAACATGCGAATCCCATGATTAATACATGCGTGTTTTAATCAATAGTTCTATACCAGCAATGGTCAAATCCATGCAAAACCCATGCGTACCATGCAAAACCCATGCAGAACCTATGCGTCTCCGAAATTCGACGCAAATCCGATGCAGAACCCACGAAAAACACACGATTTTCTCTCCCATGCGTGGGTTCTGCATGGGTTTTGCATGGGTATGCATCAGTGGNAATATTCGGGACCCGACTGCAAAACTCTGATGTGAGAACAAGTGAGCACAATATATTGACTTTAAAGGAAAATTCACTTCATGCATAGATTGCATATTGTTTTCAGAACTGCGTGCCAAATTTCTGAAAAAATGCAGACGCGCAAAAGTAGGGCCCGCGCCGCGCCCCGTCTTGGGCAAAGAAGTGAACCTTTTTCAAATGTCAGGTTGCTGGGAATTAGAGGAAGATTTGCCCTTTCCAATGATATCCAAACCTCCTTAATTGCTTTTGAACGCACGTCGAAATTTTCGTACAAAGTTGGGCTTTTTTCGAACTTTGAGTGGATTTTTCAGCATTCGTTGAAATCCTTTTCCGGATGTCAGGTTGCCAGCGTCTTCAGCTGACGATTCTGCGTCGATTGATACCTGGGTGCAGGATGGAAGTTCGCTGGGAAGCTCGGAATGCCGGTTGGTGAGAACNACGAATGTAGCTGCACACTTTTAATCCAAGAAAATCGGCGGGGTGGGAATCGGAAAAAATGGTTCCGTGAAATCACCATAAACCGTGGCCATGCCACTGTGTGAGCTATACTTTTATCTTCGCTGCTTCCAGCAGTGTTTTTTTTTTCAGGAAGCCATCGTAAACTGCTCTAAGTAGAGATAGTCGTCTCAGAAGAGAAATAATTTTATATGTATAATATAACTAAATTGCCGAAGAGAAATGTCCCAATTTTATTTCAGGAGTCAGGAGATTCGAGCTTAGGGGCAACCATTTGTTGAACGACTCCACGTTATAAGACGAAGGGAATGCGGTTACTCGAGCTGACCCTCCAAAGCAGAGTAGTCTTGGCTATCACTTGGGTTCCTGGACTCCCTAAAGCTGCTGTTCCTGAAGAGGAGATCGGTTATCTGCCCAAGAATAGTCCACTGTCCCTGCTAACGATGGTGATAGGTTGAAAAATAAAGTTATAAAGGAAACAGAAAAAAATATCCAAATTTTGGACAGGACTTTTTTTTGCCAACCTAATATAGCATGTAATGAACACTAGTCATTACTCTACTTGTTGCACTCGCCGTCTATCATTTCGTTATACACCACGTCAATGTTCATCTACCATTCACTTTGATAGCCTTCTATTCGGAATTCATTTTTGGAATCCATATATGTATCGATTTTTCCCTAATTTTGATTTTTGAACATTCTCCAAGACCACGGGAACTTCTTTCTAGTTCCCATGTCCGGTCGTCAATGAACCTTGGCATTGTACATCAGTATGACACATCAATTTGTTAGCCGGCACAAGGTTTTTAAAAATAATTTAATGGGCCAACGTTTCGGTGGCTTCACCTTCGTCAGGGCCTGAAAGGATCAAATTGATCTACGAAAGTGGAAGAGTGAAAGTCAAACGCCGCCTCAATCAAACACCCAAGAACCAGACTGTACTCCGAAATCACAGAACTCTAACGAGAATTGAAGTCGCACCTCANACTGTATATCACTAACGAGAAAACTTTTTTATTGTTATCTGAGCTATCAAGTGTAGATCAAATAAGATCTGGGCGCGGATTAACATCCACTCGTCCGTCGCAAACGATCTAGAGCTGTGCGAACAAAACCGCGAGGCGGTGGAAAACATTGGTGGGTTGAACCTCAATCTTTGGTGTTCTCATCGTGCTTTGCCTTGGACAACGCCGAAACTGTCAAAGTAGGATAAGGCGTTTGGTCGTGTAGTGCATATAGACGATTTTTGTCGGAACGTAAGGTGACAATAAAGTTTTCCACCATAAAAACTTGGCACGACAAAAGAAATTTTATGAAAAGCAAACTTTTCCCTTACTTAATTGGTGTACGTACGTGATGGAGTACGGGCTTAGCGTTTCGATGTCGCACATTTTCTCACAATGCCAAAATGGAGTTTTTCTGCTGGCGATCAAATGCTGCTGATGAACTCAATAACTTCTTGCTGGCTAAGGGCTGAGCAAGTGGAAATTAATAGATAACTCTGCATCATGCTTGTGTAGGGGGAAGAAGGATCCACCTAGTGTAAATTTTCTTGTATGACACATGAAGAACGAAAAGAATGCAATTTCATGGCAATTACGGAAAAAGCTCTCCAGTAAATTCTCCAAGATTCACAGCCTGTTAAGGGGAGGCAAACCTTGTTAATTCTTTTGACAACCTCAACACAACACGTCGACTTCCCCATTTGTGGAAAAATACACTGGATCACATTTCAAGAAAGAACCAACCGCTCACAGTCGATTTCATCTCAAAAGAACTTAGCGGAGTAGATGTGAGCAGTTGAGGACAGGGAAAGGCGGAAAATCCTCACAATATAGGGCAATTTATACCAGATATGCGACTATCGGACGCACGCATCCATTCGCGAAGGATTTTCCATGAAGACCGGTCAACGCGGCATGAAATCCTCAACGAAAAGAGCGCGCGGTCGTCGCGATGTCGTAAACGCTTGCGACTGCTATGCGACTGCGATGCGACTAGCCCCTATTCTTCATCATATGGTCGCACGCGCGTCAGTCGCACGCATCTGGTATAAATTGCCCTTATAATGACCTTATAATGACATCCGACGGAGATGAAGCAACACCATCACGGAAACTTTGTACAGAACTGAAAATATGATCGAGTATATTTTTTTCTACGAGTGAAGAAGGTGTGCAAGGGGTTTTGATTGATTCCTACTACAAGCCTCTTCCCCTGAATTTAACGCATTTTTCCACTCTCACTCAATCAGGCAATATTGAATGAATATACAGTGAAGAATATACAACGAATACAATAAAATAGCAAACGTTGGACAAGTTATTGTACAACGTTTGCTTTTTTATTTCTCCGCCAGGGAGTGTTCTGCTTTCGAGCAGTTGACCTCGAAACTAATTTTTGAGAATAATAGGTTGCAGTTGCCTTTTTTTCTGCAAAATCCACCAAATCTTCGAGGAGCGGTCTACTGCTTAGATGCATCTGCAAGCGCAAGGAATGCTCTTTCCAAAACTCGGGGTTTCTCATAAAAGCGGATGGTACCGATTTACCGACTCCGGAGGGATGAATGGCTTGGTTGGCCACGGATGCGATCGAATAGTGTGCGTGTGCTGCGAGCCTGTTACCACTGTGTCACACGCGCCGATGACAAATATAGGAGAGAAGAACTACGGCTACTTCTTGTTCCCAGTCATGGCCAATTTGCACCAAATTTGCTTCCGATAATTTTTTCACCTAAAGACAGAGCGCAGCCAGGGAGTTGATATGATCTGAAAACTAAGATAAAAATGCTACAACTGGTTATGCAGATCCAACAGTAGGCTCGAATATAGGCCAATCGTGCTTTCGGAACCTGTGGCTTCGATTTCTCACCCCCGCAATTTTCGGAACAGCCTCGTTCTCTACTTTTATCAACAGCGAGAGGATTTTGCATACACATCTCGTGTTCACTGTCAGGAACATGAGACAAGATCTCACCCCACTCAAAACCGTTGGAAAAAACTGTTTCCGCAGCTGTTTGGCTGGAAAATTGCGGGTTGAATCTGTGCATTTGTCGGCAACGAAAATTTGCCCATAAAGTTTCTGAGAAGTATTAGCGTTATCTTGCAATAATCAAAAGCGTGGGATGGTCTGCACATTAGAGATGCGAAGCAAGATCGAGTCTACACCAGGGTAAAGCTTGAGGTGCTATCCGGCGGTTGCACATTCGTACCCCCTTTTGATTTTTATGAACTCTTTGTTTGCGCAACATTGATGGATCTGAAATGTTTGCAGAAAATTGTCGGGTTTGAAGCTTCCAAAATCTATCAAGATCATTCTCTGCAAACATTTCTATTCCATCGCGCAACTGAATGTTGCATGAACCTTAACCTAACGGCACTGGGAAACAAGCAACCACTTTGCGCAGAAAAAAAAAAACATTTTGAAATTAAAAAAACTCCAATGCGAAGGTTTCGAGAGCCCCAGTGATCAGCAGACACGCATAAACTATCGATATTTCTAGCCGGCCAGGTCCTCTCGCCGCCTCCTCTGTCTCATTTGTCTGCCTTTTCTCGCTCACTCTTACAGTCCTCGCACTTAATTCGCGTCCCTCGGCTTCTCTTCGATTACTGTAGAGTCCACCACAGAGAGGGTGCGATACGGGTGCGATACACGCACTTTCTCCGCATCCCTCCTGTGGTGGAAGCTACAGTAATCTCTTTCGCAATGGAGTGCGGAATCACACGAGAGCGCGAAGTAGCTCCGCTAGGGTTTTCAGCCGAAATTTGGTGAAATTCTTGCAATATTAAACCGATTGCCGACAGCGGCGGACGGTCGGTCGCTGTTGTCGACAATAGCGGCGACGGCGGCGACTCACGTCAGCGGTGCGCCGCCCACGATCAATATGCACAACGGCCAGTGTCGTCGCGGCGCGGCGACAGAGACCACTATACTCCTCGAGGAGTATAGCGGCAGCCTCAGCGTCGAATAAAATGTCCTCTACCGATATGTGTGATTCTGTCGCATAACATATTAAGGATGTTTGGTGCTATAAAGAAAATACTCAAAGCTATTTGTGATGATTTGATATAGAAATGCTGTCAACACTTCGCGCTCATGTTCTCGTTCCCGGAGTAAAGTCGAGGACTTCGTAAAAGTAAAACAAAGCGAAATGTAAGATGTAAGCTTCATGAAGCCTCCGATAGGGACCAGAAGCTGTACAAAAGCTGCAGCTGACCGCTACTGTCGATAGAAATTTTGGGTGTGAACTCTCCGATATTGTTAGGTTCGTTGGCGGCTGCAACTGAGCATTCGACCTAAAATGGTGACCACTGATTCAGATCAGAAGAAAGGGAATTTCCAGCGAAGCACCAGGCTGGACTCAGAAAATAGAATGGGTTAGAAAATAAGAAATAGATGACCCACCTTCCCACTTTTCACTTCGAAGAAGTAATGGGTAATGGTGCTCGCCACAGGGCCACCTTGAGTAGTACCGTCATCCTTAACGTTCCATTATAGAATTTTTTTTGAAGTCAAGCTCGATCCTTTTATATCAATAATAATGAAACGAATATAAATTCCATACTCATTGATCGTAAAAATGTGGCATGCACACTTTCCATGCATGTAATATTTCATCTGCGCCACGCAGCTTATTACAAATGTTGCTCTGTCGTCGCCTACTTGCCGAACGTTGATTGACACGGGCATTCGGTGAGTCACAGTTTTCACGGATAGATGTGGCAAGGCAATATAAGTATTTTCCTAGTAAACAACCCCAAAATCGCGCTCATTTTTTCCATTAAAGCGAAAGACGCAGCCCTGTAAGCTAAGCTACCATATATGGCATACTATTTCATGTTGAACAGTCTCGTTAACATTTTGACCTGCTCAAAAGTGAAAAGCCGACAAAACCAATTATTCGACAATTTTGTGCAACAGTTGTCATATTAGTATTCTGCATTTTGGGCACCCCACCTGACATGTTCTTACCCGTTCTCGAGCAAAACTGAAAAAAAAAATCAAGAAAATCATAAATCGATATCGTCGCCTAGAATGAATGTCACATTCATGTTCAGCGTATTGACAAAACCCAGTAGGCAGATTCTTGCCAGTCTTTGAGCAAAATAGCGAAAAAAATCAATAAATTCGACATAATCGATAAGCTTATCAATATTTGTTAACAAAAGGTAGTCTGTAGCTTCCGCCGGCACATGATAGACCTGCGTGCAGAATTTGGTCCAGATCGATACTCGAATTTTTTGGGACTCCCAAATTTTTGATTACTACAATTTTTAGAATTTTTAACATTCGGATGAATATTTGAATTTCGTTTGATTTGATGGAACCCTCAGTGTGACATCTTTGGCAGGCCCCAGCACGAGCTTGTCGTGGGGTCGGAGCGAAAACGAAGCCCCCTTTGAAAACCCAGAATTTTACGAAGCCCCGCCTGAATCTAATTGCAGTGGAAGTTACCACGAAATGTTCACGAACAAGGTTTCGTCATCAAACACTCTCCGAAATCAGGACAACGCCGACTAAAGCCGTAGTTATAGTCGTCGGAGTCCAATCCGATCGGAGGAACGAAAGTACGTACCGATTCTCGTCGGAATCCAACGCGTCGGATTCCGCCGAGCATCGATATGCATAGTTTATCGTCCGTTCGGGCCGGTGTCCGACACACTGTAAGTC
>JARK01001341.1:429644-445575 GCA_000688135.1 Ancylostoma ceylanicum | reverse complement strand
GGGGGGGGGGGGGTACGTGTTATCAGCTGTTGTCAGCTTATTCAATGATTGTTTTGCTCTTTTATTAATTACGTGAGGATTTCTTGAGCTAACGCTTTTCACGAACTTCAAGTTGCTGCCCACCCCACTTCCTAGCGTCCCGGATGAGCGCTAGTACAGTAAACTTTGTAAGAGCGAAATTCTCGTGGGTGCTGCCTTCAAAGTCATGCTCTCATCTGGCTTCTTCCAGAAGCTAACCTTAAAAAGAGCTCGGTTACCTTCCGTTCCATATGAGGTTGTCTTCACACATACGTCCATCAATACGCAACGAGGACAGAAACCGTAATCGAGAAGCTAGGCGTGCAAAACGCAACTATAATGACGTCATTAATCAGCTTACTGACATGCATGTTAGTAGGATTACTGACTCGGAAACAACATCGGTAAACTAATAAGTACCGGACATGTCTCTTGTCTGAACTTCTAGATTTTTGAGCTACCATTGGAGCGAGAGGATCGCGTTTCCAACTTGAAATGATATTGTTGACAAGTGTGGATTGTATTTGATAAGAATATTATCTTCATGCCTACCTTAAGCAGCGCAATAAATTGTTACCAGCCTGATAGTCCGGCTAATGCCGGACTCTCAGGCTTCTTTTTGTGCGCGTTTCGCTCGCGTTGTCTTCTTATGACATCTCCCTCACACCATGCCGGCCATCTCACATTTAACAAAACTCCCGTTTTTCGCACCTTCGAACTTCCTGGCTCCGAGGCACCTTTCCGCAGATGTGAAACAGTCGGGGGACGTCTTTCCACCTTATATGAGACAGTTCCACCCGTCTACGGACGTTACCCCGCTTTCGAACGCCGGCGCACCCTTATCATCGACTGAACCCGTCTGTAGGAGTATCCCACCTCTTGACGCCAGCGCACCCTTATCATGCCTTTGGACCCGTCTCTAGGCGTTTCCCCGAATTCGGACGCGGCGCACTATTATCATGCCGCTGGACCGTTTCTAGACATTTCCCCCGCTTCTGGACGCCAGCTTACCCTTATCACCTCACTGGACCCGTCTCTGAGTGTTTTCCCGCTTTTGGACGCCGGGGCACCCTTATCATCCCGCTGGACCTGTCTCCGGTCGTTTCTCCACTTTTGTACGCCGGCGCGCCCTTGTCACCTAACTGGACCTGTCTCCTGACTCGCCTTTCATCCATGTCGTTCCTCGCCCTTCAGGCTCCTTCGCTTCGATGTAACGGAATCCTACCCGGCTCAATCTACTGTCCTGCAATTACTGAGCCTATCTCATTCACTCTAACTGTGCTTAACACAATAGTTGGTCCTTAACATGTCTGAAAATGAAAAAAACGGCCCGAAACACCTGTATATCAAGAAATATAAAAATGAAAATTTGCAACCTTTCCGTACATAACTCGACGCTCTGAATACGATGGTGTAGGCCATTTTGTGTTTTTGATGGCTTGTTCTCCTGTACAGACACATACATGAAGTGCCAATTAAGAATAAGTAAGATTCATATTCTTGACTGCGTTTCGTGCAGTGTGCGTTCGCTTCAGAAAAAAACATTTCTCCACTCAAATTCGTCGTAAGAAAATTGAGCTACGACGTTTGTCATTCTCAGACATTCGTGGAGGTGATGACCAGGTAGGACCCCAATCGCTCCGCCCAACTTTTGAGTTGGGGGAGCGTATCTGGAAGCCCAAGAAGAGCAGAGCGTGCTGTGCATAACCCTGGTCGTCCCCCCATCCGCCGGAACCCAGTAACGCGCTCGGGGGACAGCTGCGAGGGCACGTGGGGGGAACGTCTTCCAATTGTCGGGGGTAGGTGCCCCAGGATTTTGGGTCCACCCTCAGGTACAACTGAGGGTGGACCCATTTCCACCTGCATTCCACCCCCACGAATGTCTGAGAGCGTATCTGGACGTCCAAGAAGAGCATAGCGTGCTGTGCATAACCCCGGTCGTCCCCCCATCCGCCGGAACCCAATAACGTGCTCGGGGGACAGCTGCGAGGGCACGTGGGGGAACGTCTTTCAATTGTCGGGGGTAGGTGCCCCACGATTTTGGGTTCACCCCCAGGTACAACTGGGGGTGGACCCATTCCCACCTGCATTCCACCCCCTCGAATGTCAGAGTATGTAAGATGTGAGAGAGTCCAAAGAAAAGGTCATGGCGTAGTTACACGTATAAAACGTCACATTACATTTGAAACTATGTGGTTTGAGGCTGTGCCACATGCGTATAAAGTTCTGTTCTGTGATCTGAAGCTGATTCGGTCCACTATTCGTTTTAGTGAAATATATAGAACCCAACTTGAGTAATACCATCAATCTCGCCAGTATAATAAGCGATCTATCGTCCTTGGAAGGATACCATATTGTGAGTGGTGATTCGAACCTACCAGATATGTACATATAGATTGGTCTAAAAGAGTTCCAACAAGTACTACCACTATCTCAAAACACTTCCTCGACATGTGCCAATCATACAAGTTTCATCAATATGTTTGCACTGCAACTCATGGCGGAAACATTCTAGATTCGGTGCTTAGTAACTACAGGGATCTAGTGGAGAATGTATTATAAATGTTAACTCACCTTGGATCTGGATCTGTAAAAGGGGTTTTTACAGTTTTCATCACGGTGCGGCACAGCGCGGCGCGAGAACTCAACCGCTGCGAGCTGACTTCTCGCCTAGCAGTGGACGTTGAATTTCCCGCGTTGCCGCAGCGGTAAAGAATGCCCCCAAGCATTTCCTGCTGCAGCCCGCAGTGCGAGCTCGCAAACTGACGCGCCGAGGGAAGAAGTGTACAAGGACCCCCTAGCGTCATTTGCCGCAGCGAGATCGCACGAGCTCGCATTGCGTTGCCGCGTCCTATGTTTAAGCATAGGTCGCGGCGCAGCGCGTCAAAACTGCAAAAACCCCTTACACCCACCAACCTACAGATTACGTAGGGCTCACAATAAAGCAAGCTCCTATGGCATTTGCCTGTATCTTTCTTTGCGGGCACTTCTTGAAGGCTTTCCACGTTCTAACAAAAAATAGTTCTTTTATACTGCACTACTGTTGGTGAGCTACGGTAATCTCCCACTTAACCTAGCGAGACTTTATGAACTAAAAGAAAAGGCTTGGGTGAGGTCGCATTCCAATTCGAGCCAAGAGGACGTTGACTATTTCAAGTTTCTCAGGAGCAAGTTTGACTGTCTTCTCAGAAAATACAACAGCTACATACATAAAGCAGAAACTGCTTCAAAGTTCTGGGAAATGTTCATTGTACCGGCTACTCAATTCAACGTTGGGAAGATTCCTTCACTATCTTGGGCTTAAAGATGACGATCATACAAAGCAACCACCGTTGATGCAAAAGCATCGATTTTTGCAAAACATCTTCAAAAGCCATTCCCTAAAAACTCTTCAGATGTAAAATAGTCAGCTGGGAAGTACCATGCGCTTCTAAGAACAGCTCTGTTTGGTTTTATGAAGGAAATATTCACAAAATTACCAACCTTTCTCCGTACGTAAGATTGCCATTACCATACCGTATCCGCTTGAGCACATTTTCAACTTCATTTGACGTTCCTAATCGTTGGAAACATGCATTCGTTATACCCATAGCTAAGGAAGCACCTTTTTCCTCAGTGTGCAATTATCGCCCCATAAGCATCACTTCTCCGCTAGAACGTTTGAGGAGATCTTACAACCTGCAATTCCCGAACATGTGGAAACTAGATGCATCCTTTCAAAGAACAGCTTGATTTGAAAGCCGGTAGATCCACAGAAACATTAACAGTTGCGTTCTTCATTCTTCCTCCCAGGGAATATAACCTCAGGAAAGGAGACGGATTCACTAAGCTGCTTTCCGCCATGATCACAAAATGGGCCCAACTTCGACAGAGCAATTCATGGAGTTATTAAAATTAAAAGTTATTACTCCTTCATATTAGGTGCGAAGAATTATTCATTTAATTATTGCACCAGAGGTGCGCTTACAAATGAAATTATGTCCCGGTCAAGATTCTCCTTGAGAACAACCCACTCCCTAACTATCTACTAAGATTCGATACATCGCAAAAAAGAAGCTGCTTCCATCGTGTTAACCATACCGAACTTGAACCAGTGAAACAATTGAAAACAAAAGCTTGGAATTCATGGATACACAAACATGCCAAGCTTCAAAGCTTTGAGTAGCAAAGCATTTAAACGTGGATAACTAAACGAGAGCACAACGCGTCATTAGCGGCGTCTCCCATCAGTGCTCATATTCATAGACGTTCTTGGGTAGATTGTGACCTACCTGATATTCTAAGTCGGACGATTTCCCCTGAGAAAAATGAGTATCAGAGCGAATTCCGCTTATCGGTGATGGCAATTATTATCGAGATTTATATATAAAACATAGCAACCCTTACGACAACTTTTTCAAAAATCTAGGCGACGTGCGCGGTAAGTGAGCTAACGAAGGAAGAGAACTTTGAATCACTGAACATCATCCAAATTCCGCACAGCTCCCAGGACAGTCCTCGCCGGATAACATCGATCCGGATATCGATTTATTGATCGATTCTATCGATTTTTCTCAGTTTAACTCCAAACCAAAACGAATGCTCTCAAGGGTTATTCACAACACTGATCGCGAATTTGATGACCATTTTTTGTGTGTTTTGCTTCGGCATGGTAAAAGTGCTCGTAAGGGTTGATGTTCTTTAGTCACACTAATTACGTGAGCCTTAAGGGTAGTTTGAGCAGTTGGCGTGCACCTCAATAATTTTCATGTCCATGATCTTGAGCATCAAATTTATACGTCCAGTGATTTCACACGTCTATGTTGACACTAAGCAACTAGTTAAGTAAAATTGATAAAATGGTCGGTGTCAATAAATCTTATTTGTGGCATGCACCACGCACTTCATCTGAGCGTAGTAGAGGCACTGAATGCATATGTGCTCATGCAGTGACTTGCGGGAGGAGGGGCATCCGATGTGCCAAGTTGGCGCTTCATCTTGCCAGACTTCTAAGACTTCCCTGGTACCAATCTGCCCACCCAGGGGGATAAATGGTAGGGTTGGCCTCGGGCGCAATTGATGGACCGTGTGCATTTACAGCAAGCCTTATCTCTCATATTGTAGCGGAGCTATACTCCCGGCACCTCAGCGATTGCTCAGTTGTCTCTTGATCTCTTGAACACGCTCCCGTATCTTGCCTTCGGAGTTCGGAATATTGCATAATGCCCTGTGGTGTCCGCCATCATTGGGGATGAGAAACCGCAGAATGGTATTTTCCACAACAGAGCAATACCAGCATTTTTTCTTCTTGCTCCAACATTCCCTCCGTGGATCGCACCGTTCTAGGCAATGCGGGCATAACCCTTGCTCGCGCACAAAAAACCACCTGTCATCGCCGTCCGTGATGTGTGGGCAGGAATCTGAGTAGTGCAGCCCATTCTGCCCGCAAAAAGTGCACCGTATGTGGGGGGCGACACCCATTGACGATTCCCCAATCTTGCGTTTCGGCAGGAGATTGAGCCCATAGAGGAGGTTATTGAGATCCCTCCACAATTCTTTACGAAGGGTCGCATTGTGACTCATCACGATGTATATGCAGGGTGGTCCACATGACGTGTGACGGGCTGAAGAAAATCAATTTTGGACATTTTTATTGCTTTTTTGTGCTTTTCATTACGTCACTCTTTTCTGCCGTGTTTCTTATTCTTTTGGAACCAGTCTTATCTTCTGTTATCAGAAAAATATGGCATCGTTTGCGGATCACACTGCAGCAGTCGCCATGCACAAACGAGGTTTGTCAGTTTCCGAGGTCTCGAAGACGCTCAAACTACACCGGGAGCCAGTACTTTGGGTCATAGGTCGTTCCGGAGAAAATGGAGGGATTGAAAATCGTCAAAGAGGGAGATTTCATCGAACTGCGAGATCCCCTGCCCTTCGAAACGCCGTCAAAGGCAAGTTGCGCCGAAATTCTGGAAAAAGCATTAGACAGTTGGACAAGGATCACAAAATAAGCCATTAAACCATGCGAAGACTGATCAGAGATGATTTCGAGTTGTATTCTACAAATTCGCCAAAGAACAACACCTCACAGATGAAATGAAGGCCTCCAGATTGGAAAAATGCAGAAAGGTGATGAGCCTTGCGCGCGGTGACAAGCTCGGCCGAATTCTCTTCACGGACGAGAAGATATTCACTCCGGAATGCGCAGAATCAGCGGGAACTTCTGTCGAAGGAATCCCCAAGAGTCGTCGAGGTTGAAAAAACCATTTTCTGGCAATCCCTCATGGTGCGGGGTGGAATATGGGATTTGGGCAAGGCTGAGCTGGTTTTTGTCCAACAATGAGTTGAAACTTATGTCGATCCCCACTTGAAACAGATCCTGGAGTATGGGGTGATTCCTTGGACCGAATAGAATGCTGTGGATATCGAGTGGGCCTTCCACCAGAATGGGCACCTGCTCACGGCGAAAAGAAGGCACTGGAGTGCTGTGGGACCAATCTTCTTTGTTTCTGGAGGAAGGATGTTTGGCCATCAAACTCACCGAATCTCAGCCCTCTGGATTTCGCTGTCTTATCTATCTTGGAGCAAAAAGTCTGCTCTTTCAAACACAAGTCATTACGTTCGCTGGAGAAAGCCCAGGTAGTTGCTTGAGACCGAATTTAGCCGGAAATGGTAGCGCGCATTCTCAACAATTTGCGGAATATATCGAACGCTTGTATCAAAGCTAAAGGAGATCTTTTCGAAAGTGATCTGAGATATGTTATAGAGAATTTTTTTGTCATCTGAATAAATAGAAACTCTCTATTTATTCTTCCATTCTCTAAATAAATAAATAAATATAAATAAAAAGTTCTCATTTGGTTTGATTTACGTAAAGTTATGGTTAGTTTTTCCCGTCACACTTCATGTGGACCACCCTGTATAATATAAATAAATAAACACTCGGTCACATGCGTCCATAATAGCGGGACTGGTCATATAAATCGCAGGAATTGAAAATTTTTCAGTAAATTTGCCAGAGAAGTTTTCTTCTCCTTTGCCTTTGCGTTTAATTCGTTTGCTGGCGGGTTCGTCTTTCCTACCTTTGAACCCAATTTGTTCTGTCGTGCGGCTCGTCTGGGTGGCATGCGATGTGTCCGACCAACGTTGCTTTGGCTCCCTTAAGCAGTTTCTTCCCTATGTTTCAAAGTCTTCTTTTTCGTTTTCCTAGTTTTGAAGCCTATTTTGCACACTACGTCTTCGGTGCGCAGAACGTGGCAGTACCATCTGATGCAGGTATTGCGGAGTTTATCTGCTATCCGGGGGTGACAAACCATCTCAGAACTTGTCATTGTAGATGCGATTTGCACGCGTGATATCAGCCATCTGTCATAACATCTAGATACCCGTTACATCAGCGTTCCACTTTCTTGGTGGCTAGCCAACACTCAAGCGGTAGGGACGTTTCCTCTCGCCTCCATCTTCACCTCATCGGTCCTTAGCGAGGTTCGCCTGTCAATCCTCCGGCGACACGGTTAGTTGTACTCGGGACGTGCAACATCTAGAATTGCTCGGGTTGCTTTCTCGCGGGTCTTGCAAAAAGTAGCGACCGGTGGCAATCTGATATGGGGAGTTGCAGTGAATTCTTTCTCTTTTCATCTGGCATTTATTCGTGCCGGTCCGCACCGCTGATAGGCAAACGATGATGTGTAGCCGCAGTCTCACAAAGAAAAAATCTTTGATTCGATAACCCGCGTTTGAATGCGTCGTTTACGAGAAAGAAGTAGGTCTGGATCTTTGCGTTGGCAATGCAGAAGGAGACGAGGTAGGAAGAGAAGGGAGGGCAGTCATGGTGAGGAGGTTGTGTAAGGTAGCATAATAGAGAATGTGCTCACCGTCGTTTCCTTGTCTTGTATCCGAAGCCTACAGGGCATCTGTGTCCGTCCTTTCCTACTCCTACGTATTCGTCTTCCCGTCACCTTTCACCTGACCACAACGGCCTGCCACATCACTTTGTCTTTCAAGTCCCGAAAGCTCTGAGAGACGATTACGCTAACACCTATTCCAGTACCTAGACTGCCGTTGTATATTACCTTGAAGCCGTGACCAATATGCCATGACTTTTTACAAGAGCATATCATCTCTCACATATCACACAGTGCTTGAGTTCTGCTGCGGGATCACATAAGCTGACGCTGTTCGAAGTCGCATCGCGCGTCTTGACTACGTTGTAATCCTCAACTGCTTGCCCCCGAAGCGGACATTGGCAATGCATCGAGGACTCTAGCAAAACTTCGAAATTCACCGGAGTGAGCTTCGATTCTCATAAACGCTGTAATGTTTTTCTTGAAACCATTTGACAAAAGATCATGAGATGTGACATTCTTCATGGGCCAGCGTTCAAGCTATAGCTTTTATGTGCGAATGTCTATGAATTGTCTGTCACGGAAAAAAGCAAGTTCAATGGCTAAATTCTTGGTTCATGTTTTTATGCATGAGGGGATTACCAACATGCGTGATTTTATTACATACAACTCTATGAGTGCTCCAACTCGCCTTCGGAGAGCCTCGTAACTATCGGCTTCATCCACTCTTATTGAAGGGTACGTCAGTGCTAAAGTTCCACGGAGCGATCAAGTGCGAGACTCGCCGGAGGCAAATCGGAGCACTTGTCCGCAGGTAGTAGGAGTCTCCTTACTTTCTGCCCCACCAGAAACGATACCGGAACTACTTCAACAAATCTTCAACATATCTTCAACATATCTTGTTTTGTGAAAAGTCATTTCCTACAACACTGTTGGCAGCTTTTATTTCAATTCCTCTGGAGGTGGTTTTTTTCTGATAAAAAAAAAAACATTTTCAAACACAGAGTTTGCATGAAACAACTTCGTGAACTCCATGGATGAAACTCATGAAAGTAACCTACCGGCAATGTTTGCATCAAATCTCTGAGCAGAGGACCACGATTGGAGAAGTTCGGGTGGTAAGGTCAATTTGGTGAGCGTTGTGATTGCGGTATGCGCATCGCCGACGAAAAGTTTGTCTTTGTAAAGTGAAATCTGAAACCTAGAGTATGGAAAATGGAAGACCATTAAAACAAAAATGAATGAACGATTGATTGGGTCCGCAAACTTTGTAGAGAACTGCTCCGGGGTCCTTACGCGGGTCCACTATCCAAGAGAGCTCATCTTTTTTGAGATCCCCCATTGCGATGCTTTCAGCTGCAAATCGCAGGAGCAACACTTGTACAAATGATAGGTATTTGACGGTTACTGGGTAAAACAGACATTGTATTTCGACCCGATTAGAAGTGGTGACGGGACGCAGTGCTATCACGGTGTTGACGTCGACGACCGCGTAGTTAACATTCAGGGATCCCAGCTTCTTGTCGCACTGACCTATACGTCCCCTATTGGTCACAAAAATGACCTTCTCATTCGAAACTAGCAGGTGGCGGATGCTGAAAAAACGCACATGTTAGGAAGTATTTTCCAGATTTTACTGATATAGTGCCGATTTTAGTGCTATACGTACTGAGGAATCAGCCAAAATTGGAAATGAGAGATGCATTTGCAAAGCACTGTTCCAGTTTAGAAAAAATTGCATAAAACACCTTGACAAGCGTTTTCAAACAATGAAAATGACTAAGAGTTGGGATTGGAAACACTTGGTGCTCAGTCTGAGAAAGAAAGTTAACATCTCAAAGGATATTGTGGATGTGTGCACCGGCTACCACGAATGGCTCTTCCAGCCCTACGAACTATACCATGTATCTACCGTGGGTTGCCAATAGATTCACACGATTGACAAAGCCACACCCTCTTCAGCTTTTCGATGTGTCATCCTGAAGCCTGCGTGGGGCAGAAGTAATACAGTGTGTATCACAAATATACGGGCACCCCAAAAATGGCGATATCTGCTTTCACACACAATCATGACAAAATCCGCTGCAACCAACGAATTCAGCGTGCCCGAAAACCCTGTATCATCGCAGATCAATTTCAAAAATGGAAAAATTAGGTGGAGTCCGTGTTTGGCCCCGTCTTGCAGTGTATCATGATTATACGGGCACCCTCGGTAAAAAATAAATAAAATCATCCACTCATCCGGAATCTCCTGTTTCAAATTCGCAATATGTGATGATAAGCGTTCCTCAGTTAGGCCCCCAATGTGGCAGGGATCGGAGCCTTCTGAGACGGAAGAGACGCAGATATGGGCTCGTCACGTTGCAACCTTTAACAACCGCAAGATAACCAAGCGTATTGCTCAGGATTTAAGTACCATCGTCGCCCTCATGAAAGATCTCAATGCACACGGTTAGAGGAGGATTCCTGGCAAGTAAAAGAAGCCATAACAGTCATACTATTGTCCACAAACCATGCCGTCTTCAAACGACCGTCGTGGATGACCGCGTTGTTCTACCGGAGAAAGAGCAGAATTCCATTGTGCTGGTTCCGGAAGAACAAGCGCTGGACGCGGAACACTTCACTGTAGTCAGATGACTTTACTCAAGTCAAAATAAAGGCGATGTCGAGTCCTCCAGTCAAACAGCAGCCGCTCTACGCTATGACTGCGTCACCTCAGAAATACCGTCTGCTGAAGAACTGCGGCTCGTTGCGGATATTGCTCCAATTTCCATCTAGACCATCCAAGTTGAACTTATCCAAGTCAAACAACACCACCTGGACACGAATTCTAGCCTTCGTGAGTCTCAAAGATACTATGCGCACACTTGAACAGTGTGTCGCCATGTTTTCCGTGGGAAATCGCAGCGGTGCAGCCTTATAAGACCTCGTGAGCCTATGAGCATGTTGGAGGAGACAGCGGACAATCTTCCCGTTTTATTTTATCCGTCTCCATGCCGTCGTTCAAGAGATAGGAGTCAGTAATTGGATCGAACTCCGATGATGTGTACCATGGTGTTCGAAACCACCGGTCCTACCCGACGCTCATCTTATGATGGCGCCTTCCCTGACCGTTCAAGTCTCTCGCTCAGACCGTAGGAGTCACGGTTTTTGCACCAGGGCGTCGATGGCACTCGAATTCTGGTCAAGATGCTTGGCTGCTAAAGTGAGCAATATGGAGAGCCCATATCTGCACCTGTTCCGCCTCAGAAGGCTCCGATCCTTGCCACATTGGAGGCCTAACTGAGAAACCTTTACCAATACTTATTGCAAATTAAAGACAGACATTTCCGTATGAGTGAATGATTTTATCTATTTTTTACTGAGGGTGCCCGTATATTTATGATACACTGCAACATGGGGCCAAACACGGACTACACTTAATTTTCCCATCTTTGAAACTGAATGGCGGTGATACAGGGTTTTCGGGCACGCTGAATTCACTGGTTGCAGTGGATTTCGTCAGGAATGTATGTGAAAGCAGATATCGCCATTTTTGGGGTGCCCATATATTTATGATACACACTGTAGAAGGTGGAGGCATTGAAAGTATTCAGTTTTTTCACTGGGTGTATTACACAGAAGTTTGAGTGAATATGTGATGTGGTCAAGAATTCAGCACCCTTTTTGCAAGCATTGATTTCTATTTAAATGTCTTTTGTACTCTCTAAATTTTGCCAAGTCCCTTTTCAAAAACGGATTGCAGACTTGGAAAGAGTATTCCAAATGAGGAATTACGAGAGCTTTATATAGGCGGGTGAGAATACGAGGGTTGCTGCTCCTGATGTTACTCAGAAACAAGAATAAGGAGGAATAAGCTTTACCGACACAGAGATCAGCATGCCTCGGAAACTTAAGAGTATTGTCTACAAGAACTTCCAGGTCCTTAGTGGTACTACATGAACTTAGTACAGATCCATTTACCGCAGAATCAATTGTTCTCCCCGCACCCAAATGCAAAATTGAACTCTTATTGAAGTTTTTTGTCACGTTCCACTTGGAAACCCATTCGGCAATGTTCAAGAGGGAAGCCTGCAATGCGGACCGCACCTGATTACTGTTCTCACAAGAGTAGATCCCATATATTTCATATACTTTAATGTCATCAGCATATAGCTGGACCTTGATATGTGGCGAGGTTTTGAGGATGCTTGGTATTCAATAGTATACAACAGAAGAAGTAGGGGGGGCACAAAGCAGCGTCTTGGGGTACGCCACTCATGCAGTGAAATCTACCCGAAAGCTGCTGTCCAACCCTGACTCTCACGTGCCTGTTCTGGAGGTAAGAGGAATGCCAACTCAGGAGGTTACCACGAATACCTAAAAATTGAAGCTTAGCGAGAAGTTTGCTCTGTGGGATTTTGTCAAATGCTTTCGACAAATCATTGTAATCTACATCGACCGAGTTCCCTTGGTTTACGGCTAAAGTCCAATCGAAAATACTATCAGCAAGGTTAGTGGTAGTAGATGCACCGCTAAGAAAGCCATGTTGTTCAGCAGGTGTCAAACCAAACTTACTTAGCCGAGATGACAACTTGTCCCTTATCATTTTCTTCATCACTTTACCAGGGAAGGGAAACAAGCTGTTTGGACGAAAATCTTGCACCATTCTGGCGCCGTTAACATTAGGTATAGCAGTAACTAGGGCCACTTCCCAAACATCGGGCACTTCGCACTTACGGTAAATCACGAAAAATTATCTCAGGTATGCTATCATAGGTAAGGGTTAAAGAAGGCTCGAGACATTTTAAAATATGTAGAACATCACAGGGATTCAATAAAACAT
Organism: Ancylostoma ceylanicum; assembly: GCA_000688135.1. NCBI lineage: Eukaryota > Metazoa > Nematoda > Chromadorea > Rhabditida > Ancylostomatidae > Ancylostoma > Ancylostoma ceylanicum. The sequence goes on along the minus strand of JARK01001341.1, from coordinate 432,909 downwards.
TGCTCGATAACCCGACAGACTTTCTTGCACATAGGGCTAATAAGGGGTCTGGGAATTGCCCGGAAAAGTCGCTGCTTTTTACAAATCATCAGTGCCTGTATGTGTGGCGGAAGACTGGGTGTGCTTGGCTGAATAGGGACGAATTTGCCAAGCACACTATAAACCGCGGTACAGAGTCGAGTATAGACGTCTGAGCAGGAACTGAATTGGTCAAACAGGGAAAACCAGTCAATGGAGCTCAGGTAGTCATTGGGAGCAGAGTAGTCGACATTTACAAAATCTGGCAGAAGTTGATCTGAGCTCGAAAAATCGTCATGTATTCGAAAAAAACAATATTATGGTCAGGTGGACCAAGCGGGGGAAGCAAGTTTACGTTGGAAACTATTGAAGTGGAGGAAAGCCCAAGATCAAGGATGTTGTTGCAGTGGGTAGGTAACGTGACATTTCGCTGAAATCCGGAATGGGTGAAGATCCACAATGTGTTGCATGAAGCTGAATGGTTTTTTCTACCCATATTTTTTCTACTCTTTTCTACTCATTTCTTAACATATGTCTTAACATAATGATCTCTCATATGTCTCAACATGATCATATGTCTTACCATAATGACGACCTCGAAAATGTCTCTGTGTTCGAGTTGTGTCGAATCTTCACTACCACGCCTTTACCGTTCAAATTTCGATAGCGCTGCCAAAGATGCAGGATTTTTTTTTCTCGGATAAGTAAAGAACTCAAACGGGGTTATTCACTAAAAACACGAATTCGCTGGATTGAATACGTTAACAGATGCGACGTACGGAGGCAAGTCAGTGGATGTCGAGAGAAGGCGAGGAGTCCTGTCCTCTTGATTCAACTCATACAGAGCAACGGTTCCGTTCGGGAACTGCAAAGGGTTTTCTCATTGTCAATTTTAGGGCTGCTGATTTGAAACAAACCTGCGCAAGAAAGTGGATTTCGCCAGTGTTGTCATCAGAAGACAAACCAATAATTTCAGCACAGTCTTCGAGCTTGGAGGAACAGGAATATATCCTGGTATTCATACATATAGTGAGCCGCATCAAACATCAATACTGTAGTTGAAAACCTCCTCACACGTGTTCCACAGTTGCAGTCAATCGGTAGCTGATGATTTGGTACGAAGAAGCGATGACGAGGCTGGCTCGACTGGACAGCACCGTAATGAACTTCACAGTCAAGAAACTTGTGAACGAATACACATCGCCGGGTTCGGACACGCGATGGAACACAACGCTTCCCCAAAATAATTACAACCATTGTGTTTTGGAGAATATCGCACATGAGAGACCACAAGATTTTGAGCTGAGAGCCCACCTGATTAGAATCGAGTTTATAGAGAATCTGGGTGGTGTTGTCAAGTGCCAAAGTCACGTCGCAGCAGGACTGGAAGGCTCCGACTGCAAAATCGCATGATCATGGAGCTATTGCCAGAAATTCGTATAGCATGAGCAAACCTATGTGTTCGGCTTGCATTTCTTCTCCGAGGATATCCAGTGCTGTACTCACCTCATTATACCGCTTCAAGAAGATCACGGGTGAATCTAAGGTGCAAAAACTGTGAAATATGTTTCGCACGTTTCAAAAAGTGGAAAAGACATTGATGGACAAAGAAATGAAGAATGGAAAGGGATTCACATTTGAGCGGTATGAAAGCAGTGTTGATGGCGTTCACAAAAGGAGAACAAACAGTGTTCCAGCACACACGGACGGACGCAGTGTATTCAGCACCAGGAGAAACGGAGAGAGTCTGTAAGCAGGAGCGTTCATTAATATGTCTTGTCTCAAGAGGGAAGAATGTCAGATGTCTGTGGGATACGCCTCCAATGTGAATTTGATAAGGCCAATTTCGAATACACTCTTCTTCTCTGCTGAACGTCAACGCGAATTCAGCTCTGGAAAGTATCACCTTGATTGCGCATATTATACGTGCAGTTTCGAGATACAGCCACCGTAGACCTTCGAAAACGGCCCTGTCCCACAAAACGATTGCAGAACTCGTAACAAGCAGTCGAAATTACCCCATATCTAAAATTCCAGCAGAAAAAAAATTCATAAGTACCAAGTAGTAGTTTTTCTGCGTAAAAATTGCCTTTGCTACTCAAAAGGGAATACTCTGATGTTCACTGGCGATATATGTATTCGGCAAGAGAATTTGTTTGGCAGTACATTTTACTATATAAGTATTTGCTTAACAATACAGTCCTTCTCAAAAAGATAGACTGATTGCGCGACTGCACCATCGCGGCGGGACCTGAACGAAGGATGCGGAGAGAGCATGCTCTAGGTGAGAGGGACGAGCAGGTCCCACCGCGATTCTGCAGCCGCGACGCTAAGAAACCGCACGCGCAATCCGCCTATCTTTTTGAGATGGGATATACATTTTACGGGAGAATGACCAAAGATTCTGAATGTCAGTACGAAGGGAAAGAAAAATGTTGGCGATATATTTTACGGGAGTTTGGCAATAGAAATGGTAGAAGAATCTGTTGTCGATACATTCCGCGGGATAACATGTTCATTTCATTTTCAGCTGGAAGCTCAAACAATATCGATGTAGACTCGGATGGCGTACTCGGTAAGGCAGCGGACTCCTGTTATCACAACCAGGTACGATTCTCAGTGTTACCAAACAGTGTTCTGCGCGTTCAAGTTTGTTCGGCGATACAAAAGTCAAGGTGCGCGTAACGACACGTTTGGCGACTCCTGCATGGCAATACATTTGGAGAGATTTGAAAACATTTTTCGGGACTTCCTATTTGACAATAGAACTTCTTCTTCGGCCTTCCTTTGCCTGGGTAGCTGACAAACTCTTCTGGGACGTTGCCAGAAAAATCTCGTCAACTCAAACATTTCAATGCCTTTTGCGTTGCATACACTGCCAGGACCGTCACACCATTCGGCAAAGCGGCATGATACTACGCTCCTGGCGGTGTGGCCGCGGACTGACACCGCTGCTAGCGGTGTTACAGCGAACGAGCACTGTTCATGGTGTTTCGAGAGCATATTTTGGTTATGATGCCCGAATTTGCTGAGATGACGTCACGAGGAAAATACCAACCGCTCTGTGTATTTGTTGCCACTGATGACACACTTTGCTCCCAGGAAAAATCGGAAACCCAGGAAATATAAGCGTTAATAGCTTTCAGAGCCGTTCTTAAGACTCCCCTCGCATTCAAGCGACGCCTTTCATTATGAAATGCATACAAGACGAGAACTCTTCAAATAGAGGGCCTGCCTAAAACTTGGG
>JARK01001341.1:378247-398948 GCA_000688135.1 Ancylostoma ceylanicum | reverse complement strand
AATCTGCTCTATTTGTGAAACGTCTATGTATTCCAATCAGGACAGCACCGGTTATAAAAAGACTAGGTCCTGATCATTATCTGCTTCTAGTGTTGAAGGCCACTAGCAATTCCATATTCAACTTTACAATGGTAACACTCACTTAAATCTCTCGTTTTCCATCGTTTTTGGCTCAATATTCAGTTTTTCGCATTAACTTCATTTTCTTCAGGTATGCGAACTTTCGCATATGTTAGTATATATGAACGTTTTTTCCTAGTTTTAGAGACCCAAACTTGCCAACATTTCCTTTCAGTGATAGCCAAACATTATTGAGAATCAAAAACTACCTTTGAGATGTATGTACATAACCATAGCCATTATAACTTATTACAGGATCAGAGGGTAATCGAATTTGGCAGCCACGGGTCATTTCAGCGGGTCCAAGAATTCAAAGAGAACTTCCAGTCACACTAACACTCCGGAGAACAGATACGTAGGATGACTTGTTTCAACACAAATTGGCAACGGTATGCATGTTCTGTTGGCGTTCTCTAGCAATAGCAAAACAGTAGCTTAGTGCAGAAGATTTGTCCCGGTCAGTTCGAAATGAATTCCAATGCAGGTCTGACAAGACCGGGAGAGATGTGCAAGACCTTACCTAAGGTTAGTGTCCTACGTCGTTCTCGGATCTAAGCTGTTAACTTATTCTACCCCAGCTCGACGAGCCGCTTCCAGTGATATTAGAAAACCGTTGCCGTCACTGTTTTGCCTCGCTGTTCATCTGCAAGAGTGAAATCGGGAACAACGAGGTGTTTTCTCGCTCAGAATGTCGTCAGGCGAAACTCGTTCGTAGATTTGATGTTGTGATCTCGAGAAAAATCTGTGTTAGGTTGTCACATAAGTTTCCGATGTTTTTGCTCGGGATTTTTGAACACTTGTACTAATTTATTACCGATTAAATTCCACGCATGTCCATATATCATTTTGGAGCGCATGCTCTCTTTTTTTTTTACAATGCTGCGTACAAAATATATTACTGTTTAACTATAGATACAGTAGACAAAAAGACGCCGAGATCGTCCAAAATGCTTGATTACTTTTTGCAGGCGCTTCCGTGCATCTAATACGCGTCTCTCCTGAGCTGTGATATCTTCCTGTAGAACCGAGATTGGCCGTAAAAGAGGTTGTTCTGGATTCACATTAAGTACCAAATTGCTCTCCAGCTTCTCCTTGTCGGCTGACTGACCGAAGGCTCCACTATCTCGCAAATATTCCCTGGATGTTAAGCTTATTTTTCTGCATTGCTTTGTAAATGTAATTATTGTCGGAAGAAACCATTCAGAGAGACAAATTTGGTAACAGCACTTTCACGAATTATTATTTTACGGTAACGTTGCATCCGGCTAACCAAATTTGGTAGGATTAATCTCGAGGACATTCTTATTCTCTCTGATACCTTCTTTCTCCATACTATTCTCGGGCGGTCTCAAGCACCAAACTTGGTTCCCCGAAATTTCGACTACGCCATTTTTCTCTCTATAGTTAATGCGAATTGAAGTGGGATTTTTTCCGCTGTGAATGGAAGCGTCGGACAGCTGCGGACGCCAATTGGAAGAATTTCATGGCAAGTCCTAAGCGTCACACCATTTTGCCACTATGCAAAGGACGTCTTGATTTTGATTGTAGAACTCTTTGCAAACACGAGGAGCTCACAGAGAAAATTACATCTGCGCATTATGTACTATAAATCTTTTTCTAACTGACCCTCAGTTGTCAGATCACAAGAATGTCTACCGTGCGAAAACCGATTTGTCAAAGTCAGTGACCTCCACCAGTAGTATCTGACTCCCTTCTTTGCCTCGTAGTTCACCGAATTCTAAAGCAGAAGAGCCAAACTCCTGCTGTAAAAACGGCAGAAGCCCACCGACTATTGCGGCACATAATTTAACTTATACCTGCCGTTTTTTGATTTTTAATGAAACTTTTTTGTCGAAAATTTCAAAACAGCGGAAACTTGTGTAACAACCTAATATAACAAAGGGCAATCCATGTACGTACATGGAAAAGTTCGTGTTGAATTTCTCTCTGTTGCCGTGGATCAGCGTTCGATGGAGCGCATGCTGATTGTTTCAATTCCTCTTCTTTTTTTTGCGTCTCTTTCCTGTGAGTAAGCTACGTTGATCCTACTTACTTCAGGTTTTTCACCTCTTCGCCTTGTCAATTTTTTTGTAGTTTCAGAACTACTTTGCTACGTAATTTCAAAGGTACATTTATGTTCTTTTATTCTGAGATTGAACAGTGGTTAGACATTTGAATTTATAGATACATATGTAGTCAGTGACTGGGAATTCTGGAAAGTTGATAGATACTAATATATACATCAAGAAAGAAGCGCAGGTTCTGACTGATTGACCTACACAAGCGCATATATTCTCACTAGCAATAAAACATGGCGCATTTACGCCTATATGCAAAGTGTATCAAACCATACATCTCCACAGGTAAACATCTGATAAGTACCCCACCATAACTTTCATCTTCTAGAGAGGATCACTTTCGAGGCCTTCCGATCATGTGGAGCAAAGGTCGCCGTGCTGCTCTCAGCGAAAGCGATCAGCATTTCTGATAAGCGCGTATGTGTAGAATGTGTTTTCTGAACTCAGACCTTGGAATTATAATAAAAGGTGGCATCGATATTCACGACGGCTTTTTTTATCTTTCCGTGACATACAAGATCAATGAATATAGGGGCATTCACAGAATGAATCTTAGCGGTGCGCTTGTGCGCAATCAAGCATGGTCGATATCGATTGAAAATGACTGCGCTTCAGTCCATGATCCTTTTAGCATGGTTGGTTGAATGGAGTATACACCTTTGTCATGATCCACCCGCGTGCTGCAATTCGCTGGAGTTTATTATTGAAAGCTATACGAAAAAAAATTGCTTATGCTGGGCATAAAAGAATTGTTGTGGAACTCATGGCACATTATGGAAGGACATCATTCTACAGCTGATATTTTCGTATCAGATTTTTTCCAATCCACATGAGGCATTAGTGCAAGTTAGTAGTAATACAAATGTTTTCTTCCAAATGTTGCATGTAATCTTTTCGCTGATTGCATGCGAACCTCTTGTAAGCTTGAAATCGCCACTATTCCCAGATCGCATGAACGGTTCTCTCAGGTTGGAAAAAGTTCCTGAATAGAACACTACTTCTCCATGTTGTTTGTTTCCTGATTAGGGCGTTCGCGAGGATTCCGATAAGCTTTTCCATTTCGATGCCACCTAATCAGCTAGTGACCGAGCATATAAAATGAAGCCAGATTCGCAATGTTCACTCTTTCGACGCTAAGTCCCACTCGCAATCAAAATGTGCGCTAATGACCTGTATGAGTGTCAAAAGGTACGTCCAATCCAGTAAAATTATCCTAGTCCTCTTCGTAATGTAGACATTACTCAAGGCCAACGCTTCTTACGTTGTTGTACTTCCAACGACATATGCTCCTTTAACACTACCAACGACGGAATCATCACATGAGATAGAGAGACAAGCAGTCTCATCGTCTTCATCTACGTCAAGAACAGGTGAGAACGGTTCTTCCCATGGAAATAGTGAGCGATGCGGTATGATTTCTCATTTCCTATAGTGATAAATTGTTGTTACAGTTTCAATTCCCATCCCAACTGAAGTTCACCGAGCATTCCCCGAAATTGGATCGTTCGGTTCATACGGGAAGGCAGGACTTGCTTGTTAATAGATGACGGCAACTTTTCAATAAACATTCTCAATCAATTTCTCGAGAGGAGTCTAATAGGTTATACAAAATATAGAACATCCACGGAGATTGCTCCACGAATCTCTCGTTCGATTAAAAAACTTGAACGTGCATGAGCAAAGACAAGGGACCAGTGTACGTGTAGCAGATGCGTGATTCTCGTGATCGTCTGAGTTACCGTTCGTCAAGCCCGTACTATACGTGATGGCTGCACTGAATTTTGCCGGCAGTTGCCGGCTAGCGAGTGGAAGGGCTTGAGTCTTCGCCGGATCCTGATGGAGAAATAAATTCAAAGAAAAAAATTCCGAGGATATCAGCTAAGATACTAAATTATCAAGAACAAATATTCAAAAATAAAAATAAACAGATAAAATGAATATAAGCAGTTGGAAATAAGACACAATATTTTTACGTACCTGTGTTACATAGGGTTGGTTCCTCCTCCACATAACCTCCGACTTTAACCATGAGTTTTCCAAGATTTGGAATGCACAAAAATATGATTCCTCAAATGCACGGAGGGCAACACTCCTCAAGCTGCTGCGCTTCTCTCGTAAGCGCAATCGCTGTGCGAGATTTAGTTGAAATTATTCTGTAGGAACTCTGAACGTGAATTCTCCTCTGCTAAGAGGAAAATCTGCATAAGGAAGTATGTGTAGTATTTCATATCCTTCTGGAACTGTCATACTTAAACAGCTCGATAATACCATTCGCAAGCTCTCGTTTTTCTGCTACTCTTCAACAAAACAAATCTGTCGCGTTGAAAAACTTATTCTTTCGAACTATTCATAGTTACTGCAACTCACAGACAATGCCAAAGTAATTTCGTTTTACGAATTACTCGCTAACACAACTGTACATTCACAGAGATCACGTACAAATCCACTGAAAATCTCCCGTAATTGGTCACGAATCGTCCATCTGACGTTTGATTCGCAGATACTGTGGCCCTATCCGACTTGCTGGGGACCACATAACCCGACACAGCTGAAATTACAGAGATTTTTCGTTATTATTTTTTCAGACCATGAGTTGTTGCCGTTATTTTGCACTCATATTTATTGAGCAGCAAAATGAGAGAACGGTGCTGAGCCAGCGTCTTGCCAATTTACGCGACAAAGCAAAATCTCAGGCATTGCAAAATTTGAAGCTACATGCTATTCCAAGTCTGATTTTTGAACAGGGCTGGGTCGCTAGATGAATGTTATGTTTGTTCGGTTGCTTTCCGCTATTCGCTCCTTGTCGTTTTTCATGCAAGAAGCGAATTGCAATCGAATGGCAACTAAATAGCAACCAAACAGTAACCAAAAATCACTTTAATAGTATCACAACCCTGTGCATTGAGGGATTGGAGCCGAAATAAAACGATACTCCATTTGCTGGAATGGCAGAGAGTTTTGGAAGGATCGAGGCAAACGTCACCAATCTTTTCTTTTACAAATAATGTAATTTTTGCTTTTATCCATGTCAGAAAGAGCTAGTGTGGGGTCAACAATAGCAGAAATATGCTTCCATCGGTTAGTTATTACTTCTAATCTCATTAGGAAATGCACTCTCCATATATTCAACAGTAGTCATATCAATAGGAAATGAGGATGCAGTTTTCCCTTTCTTAGAGAAAATATGCTAAAAGCTAACAACCTTACCGACTTGAATCTGTGATGTTGAAATGGTATGGTGTGGAGGATAAACCGCTACGTCTGCTCCGGATATTCCCCATTCGGTTTGAAGCAGTAACACTCGAGCAGTTTCATCGCTGTCGGCCGGAGTCGTCGTTTCATTTGTGGACTGAAAAAAAAAACAATTTCAAAACTGAATTTCAATCGGCTAAAAGGGTCACGCATAATATACTCTTCTAAATCTTGAACGTTTCTTTTCAGGAGCATCCTGTTTTCAACAGAGAAGCGAAAGACGCGTCATGTACGTAGGTCAAAATCGAACTAATAGGGTATAAATTTTGCCTAAAGAGGCGGTGCAACATGTATACGTTTTTTTTCATGGGCCAAAAGAGTCTTCATTAGGCAGCTATGGGAGTGTATTCATCGATATAAAGCCGTTAGAGTGGTCGAGTGGGTAAGCATTAAGGTAAAAAGCGCAGTCGTGAGAACTCGGGTTCCCCGCATGATTCTTGTTTAGCATCTTTTCATTCTTCACTAGTGGCCCCGTGAGCCACTTTGGTGAGGCACGTTCTGAAAACAGTAACGGTGCTTGTCCAGTGTAATTTTTGTGCTTATCATTTGGTAGATCAATCACTCAAACAATACCCTCACTGCCAGTATTATATGCCTTTGCGTANNGTCTTTTTCGTTAATTTCTTGGTTTTTGTTTTAGGTAAAGCCCACAATCGGCGACGGAAGGACCGGCTGGGGTCCAGGAAGTCTGGAAAACACGTGAACGAATGCAAATATTCCTTAAGGAAGTTCTGAGTCCGAGGAGTTTGGTTTTATTACCTGTTTTCAGAGCACTCTTCAAGTTTCAATCCAGTCTTCTGCTTTTTGTTGTGTTTTGCACTCAACTCCCTTTTTGTGGAGCCCTGCTGATGAGAACTTTTTTCATGAATGTTCTGCTGTATGTTTTCTAGAGTTAAAAGGCGAAATACGTCGTTTTGTGCAGGAATGGTGTTTCCTCTTAGGTTTTGGTGGGAATGCTCACCGAAGGTGTTTCGCCTCCTAATCCTAGACACACAGCAAAACCAAAAAAACCCTCCTCGAGGCGTGTCAGTAGGGCACAGAGGGTCCGTCCAACAAAAACGAACTCAGCGTTAAAAAAAAGAAAGAAGAACTGGACATATCAGTCCAAACTCGAATAGAGTTCTAGAAATAATTGACGTAACGATAAAATCGTAGATTCAGAACTTCATCAAGGATAAGCTGCTTCATATATTCATTTCTCATATTTCATTCACTCTACTCAGTTGTACCGTTGCCGAATGTGGATCCTGCCTGGAACGAGAATCACAAATTCAACGAAAATGCGAAGAAAAAGCAAGAGAGAAGAGCGGAAATAACGGACCAAGACCACTTTAAAACAACAAATTAGACAGTTAATCAACGAGTAGATACATTCACAAATACAAATGAAAGATTGAAAAAGTTTAAAGACTGTTTGGAAATGCAAAACCTACCTTTGTCGCTGCGGTCGTCGTCGATCAGGATCGACGACGGCGACCGTCGGTCGCTGTTGTCGACGACAGCGGCGACGGCGGCGACCGTCGGTCGCCAGTGTCGTCGACAGCGGCGACGGTCGGTCGCCGGTGTCGACGACAGCGGCGACGGTCGGTCGCTGTTGTCGACGACAGCGGCGACGGCTGCGACCGTCGGTCGCCGTTGTCGACGACAGCGGCAACCGAAACCGCTATACTCCTCGAGGAGTATAGCGGCAGCCTAACCCGTCTGACAACTGCGCAAAGCTTAGTTTTCCAAGTAGCAAGCGATACTGTCGGTCAAACCTTAATTTTGTGGCGAATTCACACCACTTTTGTGAAAACCTTTTCTCGAAAGGCATTCGCCGGCCATGCTTGAACTTCTGCTTTTCCTAGTGTGGAGAATTTGAGCCACAACTGTGCATTCCATGTAAACCTGCTTTGCCCGAATTACAATGTATACTTTTGTTCCTGTTTTGGTCCGGGACGCAGTACAGACCCATATTTTCTTCCTCGACATAAGTGAAGGTTCCCCTTCTGGGCACCATCGAAAGTGATGGTGGGCTGAGACACGTCTCAAGATATTGAACGTATGAGTATGGGATGGTCAGAAAATCTGGACCCTATACGTACAGTCAACGGGAAGGCAAAATGGTTAGGAAAAATTCTAGAATTTATAAGTGCAGTGTTTCGAGCGTTGAACCGCAATAGGCCCGCAATAACTGATTTCTCTAGCAGACATTGAAAATTCGCAAAATAGGCCTCCACATTCTCGATATTAGCTGGAGAAGTGCTGACAAGAATGAGACCAAAAGAGCGAAATGTGAAGACGCGGATGGCCGAGTGGATAAGAAAGTGTACTTGCAAGGCTCACTTCGATGAGAAGGGTGAGTTCGAATCTCAAGGGCTCTAAAACCTATGACAAAGTGGTGAATGAGAGCAAAAACTTTGCATTTTCTTCTCGCATATTACAGCGTTAAAAGCTCCTTCACATGAAGCAGTCACATGCACTGCGTGCGCAGGTAAGGTTAGTTTTGACTTTTAACTGTTAATCGCTGACTTTGATGAGCGGATGAGCCGACAGCATATACAGGGCGATCCGACGGCGATTACGGAGCGACCCGAGGATAACGCGTCGGGTCACCGTGTAATGGCCGTTGGGTCGCCCTGTGTAATTGCCTGAGAATAAGCGATAACCAACCAGATCCAAGGTGTTGATCCTGGAGAGAATGTAAGAGAGTAGAGCAGATCGAAACGGAATCATTAGATCATGCACAATTTCACATTTTAATTGCTGCGAAATGTTTGCTAGATAGACGACCTTCGACGAAGAATCGGAGCGGGTAGCAAGAAACTAGAATATGAACACTGTACGTTCCAGATAGCAAAAAGTTGACAGCGCGAGAACAAGATGAAAGGAGTACCTTGGAAGTTTTCTGAAGCAACTCTATCGGGTTCTCAGCGACAGATATAAGGTTGCTGAATGGCTCCGTTAAATTTATTTCTTTCAATCCTTCTTGAATGGCCTCCGAAAGCAAAGCAGAAGCAGCATCATCGTCGAGAAATCGACGAAGAACCCTTCGAAAAAGAGACATTCACATAAAAACATGACTAGGGAGAACAAAATATGCACCATGTTTAAAATCTCCAACACCTGTATATATGATTAAATTTCAAAAAATATGAGAAAAAGTTTGCTAGCTAGTCCATAAATTTCATTAGAATGGAGGTTGCAAGTTCAAATCGTTATGAAACCTCTAGTTAGTCGAGCCGTATTTGAATAATATAAAACTGCTCGATTCCTTCAAACACAAATGTATGACATCATGATACCAGAGAGAGGAAAGCTATTTCATAGGGATAAAGGCAGCACTAACGGAGTTCTTTACGTCAGGGATTTCGCCATCCGGTGTTCCAAAGGACGTAGAACTTGAGCCCAATTGTGGGATAGAGAGTGATGTGCTTCGAAGGTAGCAATCGCGACGGGTCCTCCATGCCTATAAGGGTCCACCGGCGTGGAAAAGTGGGGAAACGCCTGGAGACAGTTCCAACGGTCGGGTACGAGTGCGGCGGCATCAGGAAGTGGGGAATAGAGAGGTCCACCGCTGTGATAAAGGTACGGCGGCGCCCAAAGTGAAGGGAGACGGGGGAGACGGATCCATCACCGTCATAAGGGGAGCCGGCGTTCAGAGGGATGAAATCCCCTCAAGAAATGAACGCAGACTGGTCCAATTCTACGTAAGGGGTACGCCGGCATCCATTGCATCCGTCTCTCTACATGCTTTTCTTCCACCCCTACACCCACTTACTCATTATTTCTTTAACCCATTCTCTGTCCTTTTCATTCGTCTGAATGAACCTTCTTCTTTCTGTTTAAACACACCAGTAGACTTTTATCACTCAAGTTGCCAGAATAGCCAGCTAAACACAAATAATTCTAAGTGACCATCATGACTTATAATAAAGCGCTTAGCCCGTGTGTGTGTGAGTGTGTCCGAAACGGAATTCCCTGATTGGTCAGTGATGGTGATTATGAAATCATTATATACAAGGGGAAGTAGGGTATGGTGAGGTTCAAAGAAAGGAAGTGGAGGAGACGGACCCTCTATTGTGATAAGTCAAAAATGAATTTATTTTTCTCATAATGAAAGAACATTAACAGAAGCTGATTAAAGGCAGCACCCACGGAAATTTTGCCTTCACAGATTTTACTGAATTCCTAGGTTCAGCACTTCAGTGAAGACATACGCAGTGATCAACTTTGACAAATCTTACTAGAAAGACGATTCTCGTCGCCACCACTTCAGCCCGTTTGCGGAAGATGGCCGAGTTGCCCGGGCTTAAACCGGAGTAAGATGGGAAAGCAGAAAGCAAGTTTATCATAATGGAAGAAAGCGATTGTAAACAAAAACACCCATTCATATCATACCATAACTCATCCAAACTGATCGCCAGCACAAACTTAATCTCTCTAATGCTGATGCCTACAACGATGCAACTTTCGTAGAATTGTTGGCACCATTGCTAAGTATCCAAAACAATCAAAATCTCGGAAATGAAAATTTCCGTGGGTGCTGCTTTTAATGGAAATGCTCTTTCACTATAAGAAAATGATTTTTTTGAAACGCTTAAAAATCCCAGGTACTTTCCGAACCACCCAATATATTACAAGGCAGTTACCTATGATGATGTGTGAAAACAAATTCCAGCTCTTTATAGAGCGCGTCAATAACGAACTGCACTGATGGCCCGTCAGCAGAGAACTCTCGCAACCTATTCATCGACACACGACGGAATATCGAAACAAACTCTAGAATCGTTTAGTTACGGTATAACAAAAACAGGAGTATGGAACCATTTGCAACGAGCTCACCATTTTTACGCCCAAGAGTCTCATATATCTTCTGAATGTCAGTCAACTTTTCGAAATCAGCCTGTTGAATGGCGAAGATAAGAGCAGCACTCTGCCAAGCTAAGTAACGGTCTTTCATGTCTTCGAATTCTCTGATATCAAACCCATTTGAGACAAACTAAAACAAGTTGGAGTTATTACGTTACCTTTTTATTAAGAGAGTAAGCGTAGAGGCTGCAACCACCTTGAAAAGTGTCTCCTGACTCGACTGCATATCAGCTAAACATTCGTATATTTTCTGTTGATCATCTCGTCCTTCCTCCTTCAGATGCTCCTTGGCTAGTTCCCATTGTGATCTAGCCTACAAACGACTTTATTTTTCAAGCGAAGCGCTGGTACAACATCACTTCTATAAGGTGCCAATAGACATCGGAGAAGTTCCGAATAATTCGATCATTAACTGAAATATAAAAATGTTGCGTCGGCGGGAGTGTCAATCGTGATTGAAGTTCCCTGTACACTACAAAATGAGGAACAGAACACTCATTAAAGGCAGCACCCGCGGAAACTTTCATGTTTGAGATTTCACTGAATTTTGAGGTTATCAGAGACGATGAACTCATAGGTAATGATGAAATAGCGTGAAACACGCCGGAAGACGGGAAATGAAGGCGCTGTTTTCCTTGCGTTCACAGCGCGGACGAGTTTTCCGCTGAAGGTATGCGCGCGTAACGCCACGAAATCCTGTGGATGATGTGTATTTCATACACTACACTACACAGACTGCTCTACGCCATGCGCCGCAATAGCTTTAGATGGCGCTTCGAGCCGGGGAAAACTCGTACAGGCGTGAACACGACCAGGCGGGTTCACGACGTCAATTCGATTTTCTCTGCAGCCAAGCCATGATTGTTTGTGTTCGTTTCACATTTATGATGTGCTAAGTCTGTACTTTACCACACGCACATCAGCTCCGAGGCGAGGATTTCCGCGGGTGCTGCCTCTAATGCATGATGTGTTAATTTTGGGGTGGCGTGCGGGCGCACCGCCCGCCATGACACGTGATAGCGATTGATACTCGGCTGGTTGCCTGTTGGAGCGCCCCAGCAGTACGCCACGCGACATGGCGGGCGCTGCGCCCGCACCACACCTCGAAGTGGACGCAATGAATATTAAAAAAAGAATCAAATCTTAAAACATTGCGATACTTCTGTCGCTCTTTGAAAAGAAAAACGAAAGTCGTACTCATGAGAATGGAATAAAGGATGCTTCAACACTACACATACATGGAACGTCAATCACGATTGCACCACTCAACGGCCTGGAGACGCTGAGTATTTCGAGTGTTGCCTTGCCTGCGCCGCTTAGATGTAGCGGCGCTCCAACACAGGTGTAATAGTGGGGAGACAGCGCTCTCAAAAGTGAATGTTGTCGTGAAGGCTGTCCCTCACAGATAATCATCGGAGAAGAAGATCTACTCTAATAAAGCGCAGGCTCTACTCTAATAAAGTGCAGCCCCCCCCCTCCAAGTCACGTGAGTGGGCCGGGCCCGGTAAACGTATGTGTGTTGCACAAACCGCGCCGCACGGCAGGAAGATTGCCGAAATCAAGGGAAAATTTTGGGTTTCTGAAGGCAGCGACGGGGAAGGAAGGCAGAGGAGGGTGAGATTTCGCAACACAGCACATGACACCCCAGCGGATCCGGTGCTGAACAGGAATCATTGCTGTTATTCTACAGCAGCCTCCAGAACAGCGTTGTTAAAACCACATCGCACTGCAGCATTTTCGCCAAGATCAGAAGAATTCTTGGGTTTTTGAAGGCAGCGACGAGGAGAGAAGATGGAGAATGGTGCGATTTCACAAAACAACTCATGGCACACCTAAAGCATTGACAGGAAAGAAAGTTTGGAAAGAAGAAATTTTGAAGTAGATTCGCAGGAAATCACTGTCATCCGCGAAGCGCGGCGAAGCTGCGCTTCGCTGGATGGCAGTGAAGCTTCGACTCGGGGTTCATACCTTTTTGGATTTCAGATGCACCAAAAGTAACGTGGCTCATTCTCTGTCTTGCATATCTACCTTAGCCGAGTCGAAGCACCGCGAAACGGCGCTTCGACTCGGGTAGAGTAGATATGCAAGACAGAGAATAGTTAAAATTGATAATTAAACAAAAATTACGTTATTTATTTACCTACTTATTATTTGTTATATATATAACATATATATACATATATATATATATATATATATATATATATATATATATATATATATATAATATATACATATATATATATGTATATATATAACCTATTTATTTGTTCATTTATTACGGTAAAAATCCTATATAGCGTGTAACAAGTTTATACCCGAGATGAATCGATTTTTTGCCGGAATACTGGAAAATGTCAAAGTACGGTTCGGAGGAAACCCGTTACAGAGGAAATGATGAGCATTGAATTGAAGAAAATTACTGTCCTACTGTTATAGACAAGGTTCGCTCTTTATGATAATCTACAGCAGGAACGTCGAGATGACCTACATCTCCCTGCCATTTCTTTCAAAGTCGGGGAACTTTCCGCTACATTGATATTTGTCCCGTTCACATCGGCTGTTTTGCCTGCATGGAGTGCTGTAGTTTCGAACTTTCCTGGAGGGTTCGCCTTCAAATGGTAAATGCTTATCGCATTTGTAATCAGCACCTTCAAAAGCCCCTGTATGCAAGTTTTGAGGAAGTTCCACGGGGAGAGTCAGACTTCGAAAAAAAAAATCGATAAAATCGATAATATCCTGCAAATTGAGTGTGATATTCGTGATCACGGACAGCTAGTAGGGCGCATGTGGCGCAGTTGTAAGAGGCTCGCTGCGCACGCACACGGCCGATGGTTCGATCGCGCCCGTGGCCAACCAAGCCATCCATCCCTCCGGGGTCGGTAAATTGGTACCATAGGAGTCTGGGAGGATGAAGCACTGACTTGGTTCATCGGATGCCCGCCGCAAGTCACTGTATAGGGCACATACGCATTCAACTCCTCCACGATGTTCAGATGAAGTCGAATGCGTGGCGCATCCCATGTGACGGGATTGATCAACGCTGACCACTTTATCCTTTATGCTTTATTCGTGATCAGCACTTCGAATTACCTCTGTAGGCGAGTTTTAGAGAAATCCATGATTTTGATTTTGGGGCAAGTCGTGGGGCCGCTGAAATACAATAGTACCCTTTTTCCTCGAATTCGTATACCTTCTAGGAGTACTCAATGAGGAAATTCTTGCTGAGGTTGCCAGTATACTCCCCGAGGAGTATAACACCTCGTATGGGCGACTTCATTTTCGATGCGTATTGATTGTGGGCGGTCCTATATCGGCGACTGATCGTCCGCAATCGATACGTATTTAAAATTAAGCCCCACGGCGATGGCCATGCTAGGCGCTACACTCCTTAAGGAGTATACCCGCAGCCTGATGCTTCAGATTAGCGATAACTCCCTCCTAGAACCGATGGCACGGTGACGAAAACCAATGTAGCATAAAGTTCGCCGACTTTGGCAGAAATGGCAAGAGGATGCGGGGTTTATCAAGATTCCTGCTCTACACTTCTTGATTGACCCTTATGGCTTTGCCCCGCCTTCCCTTCCCAAAATGATGGTCCCCCCTACGTCCAGCCTGAGAGTGAAGGTGGGCGGAGCCTCCGTGTCGGGGTATTCTGCTATCGTGTTCGACGCTCCGCGTACACCACCAAAACAACAACAACAACAACAACACTACAGTGCAAAAGAACACACCTTTATCACACTAATGAGGTTGTTTGTGCGACTTTTAGCAGCATCGTATTCCAGTACCGACGAAGTCCCAGCAAATGAACCCTCATTTAGTCTAACCGTCCGAATATGCTGCTCCAGACTACATCTCAACTGTTCCAGGGTTCGAACCATGTCATTCATATTCTCATACCTATGCACAAATGAAGAAGTGACAAAGTGAAAATGACAAAGAATGACAAATGAATGGTATAAATGAAGTAGGAAGGAACTTACTTAACCCTCGCTTCCTCAATAGTAGCCTTCGCCTTTCCTATCCCAGCAACAGTGTCATCATACAACTTTTCAATCGCAGAATAATGACCATTCAATGCCTGACGCCTCTCTTCGTGTGGAAGTCCTTCACACAACAATGAAAGTGTTGTTGTAGGGGGTTGAACGTGAACCTAGAAAATGTTACGTAGCCCCTAGAAATGTCACAATAGATTCTGTATAGAATGAACGACAAAGCCAAGGGAATAAATTAGGAAAAAGTCACTAGATTAAATACAGGAATAACGCTTACTACAGTTGACGC
Source organism: Ancylostoma ceylanicum (assembly GCA_000688135.1). Classification (NCBI taxonomy): domain Eukaryota; kingdom Metazoa; phylum Nematoda; class Chromadorea; order Rhabditida; family Ancylostomatidae; genus Ancylostoma; species Ancylostoma ceylanicum. Next base: position 384,360 of record JARK01001341.1, on the reverse strand, counting down.
TCGAGGCATATCCAGGAGATAGGACGACCGCTCTGAAAACAATTCTAACCATTATTACATTGTTATAGCAAGACGAAACAGAAATTTTCGGGGGAGAATCCATTCCGGGGAAGCGGATAAGGCCAATACGCAGACAGCACTACATTTGCCCAGCTACATATGTATGTATATAAGTATGTATGTACATATTTAAATGCATACTATGTATCTGTTCACTGAAACGTGCACTGCAGGTCACGCTCCAATCGAACGAGGTGGCGTGGCAAGAGTGGGAACACCCGTACGCAGACGCGTTTCTAGGGTTGAATGCGAATAGAGCAGGGGATTATTACTAGAGCACGAAAGGCGTAGCTTCACTATTCGGCTAGTTCTGTCCCAAAACTTCAAGATAAAAATGTTTGCCCAAACTCCGCCTAATGGGGTTTTCCGAGGTGCTGAACAAGAATATCGTATTTTATTTTGTACCGTAACCCCACTTCTGTAGGGTTACGATAGATAAACTGTAGATACGGTACCTCGTAGAATACTCTCAGATTTTGCATAGAGGGGTTGTTTTAGGCGCTGATCACGATTATAAACATTATTTTGCATGCCACCCTCGTTTTCTTCCTGAAATTGGCATTTCCTCTGAATTTTATACCGTATACCTACCGTAACCCTACAAAAATGGGGCTACGGTGCAAAATGGATGCGATATTCGTGTTCTGCGCCACAGAAAACCCCCTAGGCGAAGTTTGGGGGGAAATTTCCATCTTGAGACTTTGGGACAGGACTAGCTGAATAGTGCCGAATTGAAACTTGAGTTCAGTAGTGATGTATTCGCTAAAAAATGCAACCGAGACTTGAATGCAGCACCCGCGGAAATCCTTGCGTTGGAGATTTCCCCGTATTTCGGGGTTTTCGGGACGGTAAACATGAAACCCTGTGAATGGTACGCATTGCATGCATCCACTGCGCCAGACCACCCACGGCGATAGTGTTAACTGGCGCGTCGGGCCGTTGAAAGGCCGACGTGGCCGTGGCCACGATCCTGGTTTCTCTGCAGGTAGGTCATCGTTCCTTGTGTTCTTCTCACATTTGTGATGTGCTCACTCTCTATTTTACCACCCACGCCTCAGCTCCGAGTCGAGGATTTCGGCTGGTGTTGCCTTTAAAGGGAGGGGACCACCTCGTTTCTCACGTCGACGATATTAGCAGATTCTTAACCTGCTCGCCACGCTGGTTCAACAGTGTACAGTAAAAGTCACAGAAGTGACGAAAACCCTGTTTTTATTGGGGTCAAAGTACCCGTTTCTTGGAGCAGGGGCGGATCCGCTCCAAAAAACGGGTATTTGGGTGCTGGCTGCCCGCCACGGCAGCAACTTCGGGTGAACACGTCTTGTCCTGTCCAATCGATGAGATCGACGGTGATACACGTCTTTGCACGTAAATTTGTTCCAGCAAACTGGAACAAACCCCGTCACGGAAAACGGGGTTTAGAGACCATTTTCTCAGAGAATCGCGCAGCTCTATCCTCCGAGAGTTCAGCCAGTCCCGCCCACATTTTGGGCGCAGCAGCAAGATATCATCTGTTCTGACGAGGGCAGCAGATATTGAGGTTGTCCTGCATCGGGGCAGCACTATTGCTAATAAGCTGCCCAGGCCTGCACCGCCCCCTTTTTTTGGGGAAACACTATGCATAAGTTCTGCAGGCATGTCAGCAGTGCTGATTTGTTGCCGCGAATATATGACGAATGCTGCTGAATTCAAACTTGAACGGCCAAAAATGGCGCGCCAAGCGAGGCATCAGCGCAGATTTTCAAAATTCCTTTCATTTTTTGACTCAAAGTGAGTTATTTTCTTGTTGTACTGTGTGTTCTGATGTTTATTATTTCACCTCCTGTTGTATTCGTGTGCTCTTCGTTTCTCTGTTGGCTTATTCTCCCTTTTTCGTGTTCTATTCTCTATTTTTGTGTGTGTTTGTGTGCTTACTTTTCTATTTTCAGGTCCTTGCGGCTTGAGAACAGGGCTGGCGCTGTAGAAGTGACGAACAACCTGCAACACTGCCTGAGGCTTTGAGTGAGTTCTTTCTTGGTTGAAAATTCAAAGACTTGGACGCTCGTTTCTGGCTTGTTTTTGTTTTTCTCCTTTTTCAATTTTGCATCTAACCTCTCCTTTTTCTGTGTTTCGAGCTTGTATTCTCTCCTTGTTGATAGCTGTTTTGCTCTGGAGTTTTCGTGCAGTTCGTGACAGTACCGTGCAATATCTGCGGTACTTTTTGGTTCTTCTCTGCTCCATCTCATTTCTTTCTCTTCTCTCTTTGTCTCATCCTCTTACCCTCTAATGCCGCTGCCCTTGTTTAGTCTGCCTGTAGAGGTGCAGCGTTTTGGAAATTGTTTATGCTTGCATCGTGGAAAAGTTGACATGCCGCATTTTTTCCCTTTCAGTTTGCATTGTGCATCGACGTTTCAACGCCAGAATTGAGCATGCGCGTACGATGCTTTAGCCCGTTGCAATGATTCAACGAGTGTTTGCTTATAGTTGAAGGTGTCTTTTGGGGAGGTGTCTCAAAATTGTGAAACACGCTTTGGTATTTTCAGTTATATTCTTCTTTTTTGCTCTATTTCTACTCTTCTTCATCTTCTTCACTGACGAACGCAGTTTTAGAATTTTGCGTATGGTAATTTTTCAGCGTCTTTTTCTGTCGATCAGATTGCTGGCTGTTTTTTTCAGCTGAGATAGCTCTCCGATTTCCACCAATTTTTTACGGATCTTCATGCGTGAGACACGTTCACTTGATACGTGCCTGTGATACGAAGTCCTCATTTTTTTCGAAATCGAAATGTTACTGGTATGTTCACTCTTATTTTCTTGTTCCCAATCATAACATTACTCATATGCCCATGGCATACAGTGTGTATATTTCGGTGTGGCCTGCGCGCACCGCATGCCATGACGCGTGGCGTACTGCTGGCAGCGCTCCAGCAGACAGCCGCCTGAATATCGGTCACTCGCACGCCAGCCCGAAATATGCACACTATACTTCACAACGACAACGTTGCTGACATTAACACGAACAAAAATGATGAGCACAAACAATACAGGTTCTCGTATCTTATCACACAATTTGCGTTGGATAGCTTGTAGCCATATGAGTGGTTGCACGAAAACTCTTAAGGTAAAGTATCGCGACGAAAGCGTCGCTGTGAAGCATGCTACGGGTCATAAGTTACGTGTTCATCTGACTTATGAGGTGTGTGCTTGTTTTGTCGTTAAAATGTTTAAAGGACGCTGGTATTTTGTAGTTGTATTGGTCCTGTGTTTTTTTCTCAACTGTTTTGAAGCGTTTGGTATATTAGCATAATAAATTTTACTTGTATTTGCGTGCTCTTTCAACAATGGAGCAGCTGAAGTGACTGGGACTCCCAAGCAAAGCTTCACAGCCCAATCACTTCACTAGGTCACAAAGGTGGGCTGGGAGTGCAACTAGTAACATCTTTTTGAGCAGCACTATGGGGCGGGGCTATGGTGATGCAGCACTCCCTTGGCAGCAGTGTTGGGCAAAAGTATGACTACATTAGGGCGAGGATGTGGGCGGGGCCAAGCCCAGTTGGCAGCACTGTAGAGCTGGAGTATCAGCACCTTAAGGGCGAAGTTATGACGAGTACGGATATAGTCGCGACGATTTAGCAGCACTTGTTGGTGTACTAGGCGGGAAGTGCTGCTATTGTCGGAGGATAGAGCTGCACGATTGTCTGAGTTAGGACATTTCAAGTACATTGCTAGAAACAGCGCACCGAGGAGGTTCGGAATCTGTTAATAACTCGAAAACGATATAAGGTGGCCCTCTGCCTCTAATTAAAGGCAGCACCCACGGAAATTTTTGTGTTGGAGATTCCGCTGAATTTCAAGGTTTTCAGGGACGATGAACTCATAGGTAGTGATGAAAGAGCCGGAAGACGAGAAATGAAGGCGCTGCTTCCCATGCGTCCACAGCGCGGACGAGTTTTCCGCGGAGGATATACGCGCGTATCGTCAAGAGTTTTTGTGGATGGTGTGCATTCCATATCCTACAGTGTACAATATTCCTTATACAACATGATACATTAGGCTAGACCACTCCTACCATGCCAAATCAATAGCGCTAACTGGCGTGGCGAACACCAAAATGGCCACGCTCGGCTCTATGTCCACGGCAGTATCTCCACAGATAGGCCATTTTTTCTTTGTTCAAGTTACCGTTGTGATTGTCTGGCAGCCGACCACACGAAGAACGACTCACCGCGAAAGTGAGGATTTCCGTGGGTGCTGCCTTTAAAGGCGTCGTGTCATCGGATCGGTTTTCTACACAAACTTTCGCATAGACTTCATTTAAGGGATTATTTGATGGACTGTTCACGAAAGTCGCACTACTTCTCTATCTTTGGCCTATATTTGTAAGAGTATGGTAAGACCTCAGTAAGTAACAAAGAAAAACTGTAAATTTTAGCAAGGAAATGGCAGACTGATCAGACGCGATCTCGCTTTCTCCGTGCAAGAAATCCTAGAAATTTCTTCACTAAGTGATTAAGGGGTGTTGGAGGTGATGAACATGAATATCGTCTCCATTGTGTGCCTCAGTCCCACTTACGTAAACTATGCTGCGCCTAACGCCACTTCCATCACACCGGTTTCCCAGTCAATACTAGCAGTTTATTTCACTCTGCTACATTGTTCCAACCACAACCATGCAAAAACGTAGCTACAGCAGAAAAATAGTATGATAGGGCATCAAATCCTTGAGTAAAGCCTAACCGAAAATTTCTAAAGAGCCGATGAAAAGACAACTTTTATAATTCTGTAACTTTTTGGTGACGTAGTCGTTCCAAAAAATACTTGCCTCCGGCATCCACCGCCCGTCTGCTAAGCCGCGCCGCGCCTCCTATGCATTATCATACGTGCTAACCATAAGACGTGGCTCAGTCGACGCGCAGTGTAGCGGGAGGCAAGTATTTTTCGGAAAGACTATACCTTTACAGGCGATTCAGAAGAGAGTCGGTGTTTGCGTACTTCTACGTGGGAAGTAGAGCGGTGAATGACGAATCGCGCACGTTCTATCCTGTTAGTCGCAGTGATATTTAGCTGCCTAACACGTTTAGAAGATCCCGGAAATGATGTGGGCTAGACATTTGACTCGACCAAGTGAAATCGAGTCTAGCTTCGGATAAATCGACTTTCGAGTGACTCGAAATATCGACTATTACTAGATGGTGTGCCCAGCTTCGCTCGGGTGTTTCATTTTTCGCGGCAGTTTAACGCTGATGACGACAACTGCTAGAGTATCCCCAGACTTCGCCACGACCGCCGGCGGTCGCCACATGGGTAAGGTGAAGGAGGAGACCCCAGACGAAAGAGACGATGAGCTCCGTTTGGCAGCGATCCATGGCGAGGTAACGTGGCAATCGATACTTATCATTTCCACGGTCCTTATCTCTTATTTCGCCGGTTCATTTTGATTCATTTTGAACTGGCGAAGTCTGGGGATATTCTTAAACCCAGCGATCCTTTCGTAGTGCTCATCATTTTTTGATTAGCCCAGAAATCCTTTTCCATTCACTTCTGTCAGAAAGTAGTAAAAGTTGTTTCGTTCGTAAACTCTTCTAAAATCCTTGCCATATTCACGTTCAGCGTGTTGGAGAACCCCAGTGGACGCCTTTTTACCTACTACTAAGTAAAGGCAGAAAAATCGACAAAATCGATAACTCTCGTGGAATTTTCTCGTGGGATGTAGTTGTCACATTCGTGGTCAGCGTATTGAAGAACCCCAGCGGACATGTCCTCACCGACCTGTGGGCAGAAATAGCGAAAAATCAATGAAATCGATAAATCAATGCCCCGTGCAAAAATATTGTCATATTTGTGCTCATCTTATCGAAGAACCCGGGCAGAGATGTCCTCATCGACCTTTGGGCAGAAATAGCGAAAAATCAATAAAATCAATAAATCGATAGATTAATCGATAACCTAGAGCAGCCTAAAACCTCCGCCGGCCCGAGATTGATATGTGTGTAAAGTTTGGTCCCGATCGGTTAACTCTTCGTGATTTTTATAAGGAACACACACACACACACACACACACACACACACACACACAC
>JARK01001341.1:316544-372977 GCA_000688135.1 Ancylostoma ceylanicum | reverse complement strand
GGGGGGGGGAGGGGAGGGGGGAGGTCTGCCAGAGCATATTTCGACGTGAAGAGACTCAGCTCTGACTATCACTCCTATCCTTCCTGAATTCACTGGAGCTAAGAGCTGGTTTCCAGCCTGGCAGTAACTCATGATAGGGAGCACACCACTACCACCTGAACGGGCTTTACAAAGCTTGGCTCAAGTTTTTTGTTGTAAAAAGTTCCGTAAAGGCAGTGGAACACGTGCAAAGAATTTATTCTACGATTTTTTCTCCTACTTTACAAAATGTTGCTGCCAGAACTATCCAGACTCCAACAGTGCTGTTTATCTCTGTTCCTGGTTCATTTTTTGTGTCTTTACCTCAACGGCATCTCTATCACTACCTCGGTTACTGTTAGCATACCGATACTCCGCATAGCTTTGAAGAGCACAGTTCATGATTTTCGTTCCTACTATATTTGCAATCAATCAAAATGTAAACCTAATACTATCCTCGTCTCCTCACCGCCGATACGAGTCTCCCAGCACAGCAATTTTTTGCTCTGCTCTTCCCGGAATTTCTCGTAATTTTTTCCATTTACCTGAAAGCAAGAACACCTTCAACGAGTTGAGCAGATCAAAAGTGCGTAATGAAAACCAAACAAAACGACGACCAATAGGAGAAGTTCCAACCAGTTGAACAGCTCTTTCAAGCAGTGTGGAACTATCGCCTTATGCTTATGATCAATTTGTTGGGAACACCTTTTGGAAATACATTTTTTTTTTGAAAAATCTCGAGGAGTTCATATCGGATATAACAACCCACCTCGAGCGAATATTCGTATGCAAACGTGCCGAGTGCCTCGACAGTTATCAGACATTTCATTTTGCCCAGCTGGAAAGGTTCCTTGCCGACAAGTTTAAACATCCAGTCTCGACGTAGGATTTCCTAAACAGTCAAATTAATTCGAAGACATGCGAACTTTAAATAGAAACTGCGTGAAGTAAATTAACTGATTGAAAGGGAGTATTTCCCTAGTGCTGAATTTCCCGCACTTTGATATATTGTGATTTTAAAAATTATTGCGAATTTCTTTAGAATGAAGTCCGAACGGCCGGCAGATCCCGATATTGCTATCCTTCATAATGCAGCGAAAATCATGGATAATAATAACTGATGAGTAAATGTGAGGCGGCTGCTAGACTATTAGAGCTCACAAACCAGCTTCTGTATGTACGGGGCATACCCCTTTTATGGGCCGGTGCGGTCGGGATAAGCGTTTGGTCATTTGGGCGAACTGACCAATTGAAGAGCTTTGCCAGCACAGCCCTCTCCAGGTGTAGCGCTCCGAATCCCATGTCGGGATGTCATGGATATCTGGTATCCTTTCTTTGTAAGAAAATCATGGAATTAAAAAAAAAACTAGGGCCCAAAATTGAGAATAGAAACTAGCGGTTATAGGCAGTGTCTCACCTCGTTTTGTGTTTGAGCTGTTAGCAGATTGAGAATCTCCTCGACTCGCTGATTGCGGCGATATACATAAAATTGTTATAAAACGGTCTTTGAACCCCCTTTCTGGGACGGGGTTTGTAAGGGGCTTGTAACAGTTTGCTCGACCAAGCTGACATGTGAAGCCGTTGATCTCATCGATCTTGCATGTCAAAACTCGTTGGCCACCGTTGTAGGCGTGGTGGGCAGCCAGCACAACCACGGACCGCTCCGCCCAGGTGGTCCGTGAACTGCACTTTGGACCCTCCCAAAAACGGGTTTTCGTCAATTTTGTGGCATTTTATGTGTATTTTTGGAACCAGCGTGGCGAGAAGATCAAGGATCTGTTCATATCTACAATCCGCGAAACGAGTTGACACACTGCCTTTAACACATTCGCGACAATGTGCTCAACCGGGTGAGCACGCCCTTTTCACAACTATATTTTTGTGAAGCAATCTTAATGAGCAAACTCCTATACAGTGGTATACTTATAAATGTTCAAGTGATCTATACACGCGATGGGCAGAGCAGATATCCTCTCGTACTTCTTTAATGCGTGGTTGAAACGGACAAGTGAAAGAACAATTTGTATGAAGATTTACTTACTTACTACCTCTTATGCAGGTGAACTTCTTAAATTAGCTTCAAGCTCGTGCATATTTGCGTTTTGATTTGTCTCAAATTCGCGCATTTTCGGAGTACTATGCAGCAGGGGAAAAATTCCTATTACGTGGACCACGTGCTCAAGCAGTTGAGCACGGGCCCTACCTGTGCAAAAGCGCATGTGTCCCACGTGACGCATCATGCCAAAAGCGTATATAAAGTCGCGAATGTGTTAAAGGCAGCACCCGCGGAAATCCTTGCATCGGAGATTTTCCCGAATTTCGGGGTTTTTGGTGACGGTAGACTTATAGGCAGGAGTGAAACTGCGTGAAAGACGCGAGAAATGCAAGAAATGGAGGCGTCTTTTCCATGTGTCGAAGGCGCGGACGAGTGTTCCGCTGTGGGGTGTGCGTGCGTCCCGCCACGAAACCCTGTGAATAGTACGCATTGCACGCGTCTGCTGCGCCAGACCACCCACGACGATGCCGTTGGCTGGCGCGTCGGACCGTTGAAAACCCGCCGTGGCCGTGGCCACGATCCTGGTTTCTCTGCAGGTAGGTCATCGTTCCTTGTGTTCTTCTCACATTTGTGATGTGCTCACTCTCTACTTTACCATACACGCCTCAGCTCTGAGTCGAGGATTTCGGCTGGTGCTGTCTTTAAGTATACTAGGACCACCAAGAAGAGTGCTTTTACAGCGTGTTCTAAACATGATCAGCTCATCTGTGATCTCTAGAAAATAGAGAGAAACCATTCTTGGAGAAGTGATCACTGCGTAACATTCGCGCATAGACTGTCTCACGGATATTTGTGTGATAACTGAATCCGTAGGCTCAACACATTACAGAGAGGAATAAAATGGAACGCATGGTTAAGCTAAAGCCCCTGTTGGAATGTAGACAGTGATTAGACTGTCTACATTCCAACAGGGGCTGTATCAGGTGGTATCGGGTTAACAGGCTCAAGTGGTATCGAAAAGAAAGCTGCAAGAAGTTATACTGCCGAACACTTGAATGAGTGAGTGTCGCCATGTATAGACATGAATGGTGATAGTAGCGTATTTTATCTACAAGCTTATGTATTTTATAGTATTGATATATANGAAATGCAAGAAATGGAGGCGTCTTTTCCATGTGTCGAAGGCGCGGACGAGTGTTCCGCTGTGGGGTGTGCGTGCGTCCCGCCATGAAACCCTGTGAATAGTACGCATTGCACGCGTCTGCTGCGCCAGACCACCCACGACGATGGCGTTGGCTGGCGCGTCGGACCGTTGAAAACCCGCCGTGGCCGTGGCCACGATCCTGGTTTCTCTGCAGGTAGGTCATCGTTCCTTGTGTTCTTCTCACATTTGTGATGTGCTCACTCTCTACTTTACCAAACACGCCTCAGCTCCGAGTCGAGGATTTCGGCTGGTGCTGCCTTGAACGCCTCTTGTTTCCGCGTCCGATGGGTTGAATCAGGTAGCCACATGGTAGAACTTGACCACGTCGCTTCCGTTTCGAGTATGGAAGTCGTTTTCGCGACGCGATTTCTCTGGTGAAAATTGGCAAATTTCGCGTATCTTTTATCCATGCTAAGGCGATTTTGCTCTCACTAGCTATGTGTAGCTTGGATATCCTTTTTTCCAGAGCGTCAAGGATAGTTTTGCCATGTCCTAATGCCATAAGTACACCTATGAGCTCAAGACGCGGTATGGTCTGTTTTGCCTTTTTCGGGGCTAGTCGTGTTTTCCCGCTTTTCAGGTTGGTGATTTTATTGGAAAAATCATCTCTCAAAAAAGCTCAGGTGGCAGTAGCCATTATATTTGCATCTGCAAAAACCGATAGGCTAAAACTACCGGGTTGGAGTTTGCTTTCTCCAGAATAAACATATATTGGTATAGATATGGTTGCGTTGTTGTTACGTTGTTGTTAGCATTCCATCTAAATGCTAGCTTAGCGGATAATCTTCCTTTCAATAGGAAATTCCGTCCAAGATTTCACGCATTAGGAATTTGAGCTTGATCAGCGAAGGACCGGTGAGTCCTATTGGGTCGTAAACCCAGTTGAGCTGGCTTAGCACATCTCTTTTGGTCAAATTTAACTTTTGTGGAAAGTTTAATTTTATGTCGAACTAGACGGTATACCCGGCTTCGCTCGGGAGTTTTACTACCCCGGACATTTCACGCTATTGCGGTTAATTAGGGTGCAAATTCATCCATTTGAAGTGCATCCATTTGAGTTTCGGTGATTACCATGTTTAATAATGTCGATAACCTTTTTTTCACCTGCTCGATTAGGAAAAAGTCATTAAAACCAATTAATCAATAATTGCAATGCAAAACATAATAATTGTCGCATTCGCGTTAGGTATATTGGACCACCTGACATGTTATCACCCGTCCCCGAGCGAAAGTTGAAAACATCAATAATATCAATAAATCGATATCATAGCCCAAAATGCTTGTCATATTCGTGCTCAGCGCATTGGACAACCCCACCTGACATGTTCTCACCCGTTCCCGAGCGAAAGTGGAAAAATCGATAAAATCAATAAATCGATATCATAGCCCAAAAAAGTTGTCATATTCGTGCTCAGCGCATTGGAGAACCCTAGTAAGCACGTCCTTGCCCGCCCCTGAGCGAAAGTGGAAAAAAATCGATAAAATCAATAAATCGATAACGTCGCCCAAAGCGGTTGTCATATTCATGTTCAGCGTATCGACTAACAACAGTAGGCATGTTTCCGCCAGTCTCTGGGCAAAAATAGCGAAAAATCAATAAAATCGATATAATCGATAAGCTAATCGATAATCCCCGGAGTAAAGTAGCCTATAACCTCCGCCGGCTCATGGTAGACCTGCATGCAAAATTTGGTTCAGATCGGTTGACTCTCCGCAATTTCTATTCATTACATACATACACACACAAACTTTCACTTTTATATATACAGATTTGTCAGCTGCAGTAATGTAACTGACACCAAGAAATTTAATGTTACCACTTGGTATTTGGTCTTGTTCTGGAATCTTCTGATTCACTTCCTCAGAAATGGAGACAAATTCTCGCAAGTTCATACCGATTCCGGCAAAGAGAGTCTTGGACTCGTGGTATTTACGTGAGGTCTCTTGTGTATCTTCTGCATGGAGCAAAATGTTGTCGACATAGAGGCTTTTGGCAATTTCGGATGCTAGCTCGGGATTTTTCCTGTAAGATAAACCATCAAGGCAATATTCAGTATGCTTGGTGATGCTGCAACGCCAAAAGGCAAATTGTTGAAACGATACTCAGCATTATTGCTCCTTGTTGGAGATCACTGAGGATCTTTAGACCAGAGAAATTTGTTGAGGTCTTTGTGGGATTGTTGCAGCTTCATCTGTGTTAAGGTTGCTTCGATATCACACAATAGGATATACCTGCTAGTGCGACTCCAAATCAGTATGTCATGGACTTTTCCGACAAATGATTCACCTTTGAACATCACATCATTAAGCGAATGCTCACCCTTCTTTTTGAATGAAGCGTCGAAGACTATACGCAGAGGTTTCGTCTTGTGTGGGCGCCACACACCAGAATGAGGCATGTAGTATTTTCCTGTGCTCCCGTTCAATTTGGAGTATACGGGTTCAATTATGTCGTTTTCCAGGTATTCTCTGATTATTTTGGAGTACCATTTCTTCTGATTTTGATTCTCGGCTAACTGCTTGTGAAGTGATAGAAGTCTTCTCAAAGCAACCGGGTAGTTGTCTGCAAGAGTTTTGTAACTTTCCTTCAATGGAAAGGCGCGGTGATATGTCTGTTCTCAAAGAAAATTTGTTTCGATTACTGTTCCAGGTACCCACAGGCTTCGCTGTCTTTGGTGATTTCACTGGAAGAAATTCCAAGCCCTCTAACTCGAAAAGGTTTTAGAGCAATTCTACTTCGCTGGAGTTGACGACTGCTGTCATACTGTATGGTATGGGGGAGTCATATCACACTGCGTTAGCGTTCCTTTGCCGTACAGTAATGGTCTAAAGACGGTCTTCGCTACTTTCAGTCCTGATGGAGTGGCTGGACTTTCATTTGTTTCGAAAATGAAATTGTTGTAGTAATATAGTCCCACAAGTATATCGCGATTATGGTGTTTTCCGCGTAGTTTGGAATTAGAAACACATATTTCTCTTATTTGAAGAAATTGTCTATCAGCTTCCGTTAGCTTGACTGAAGGGAAACCGCTTCAATGATATATTTCGTTTGCACTAGAATTTCCATATCTTTTCCATAGGCCATACCAATTCTGATGGACACGATGTTCTTTTCAAACATTTCTGTGCGTCCTACAATTCCGGACATCACGCAAGCCTCGGTTCTTAGCTTGGGAAGATCCAGTTTAGCGGCTAGGTCCTCTTCGATTACCGTTTTTTGAGCTCCAGTATCGAAGAAAAATAGAATTTTCTCAAACTGGCATGTATTGCAGTTGCATACGTTGCCTTCTGCGGTCATCAATACGACTTGCTTCTTCTGTGGGCCAGAAGTTTCTGTTTTTTCAATTTCTGCATTTGAAAAATTGGTATTTTGAATCTTGAATCTCTCTCTCTCTCTCTCTCTCTCTCTCTCCCAGGAACCCCAGAAACTCAGTTTTGCATCGATTTTCGCCGTGGCCGGCAAATGCATCAGTTTTGCATGAGATTTCCGTTGAATTCTGTGGGCTGCGGATTTGCATGGGTTCTACATGGGATTTTCACAGGTTGCAACTTAGGCTGGCCAAAGAACACGTTGCAACATGTGAAAACTCACGCAGATCTCACGCAAAACTCAATCATCTCATCGCCGTATTGATCCCTTAAGCGTTATTTATAGTGCGTCGGAGTCCGATTCGGTCGGATAAAAAATGATACGTATCGATCCTCATCGGTCGGATTCCGACGAGGATCGATACGTATCATTTCTTATCCGACCGAATCGGACTCCGACGCACTATAAATAACGCTTTACGAGCAGTCGTATTTTTCTTTCCTTAGCGGTTGCTGCTCTGATGTACATAGTTATGTTTTGATCAATTATTCGTGTTAGTGTTTACAAACATATGCCGGACTTTGCCTGTAATCACCGTGATCGACACTGCCTCCCATCGTTTCTATCATCCCTATCACTCATGTCACCTACTCATTTCTATCACCGTTATCTTTTACATTGCAAATCCGTTATGATTCAGTTCAAAACTCTTGGGTAGATATTAGGTTGATGCAAAAGAAATGGCGCTTTCTCGTGTTGACTAAATTTTTTTCTCACAACCCTGACAGACGGCAACCTCGGCAGACGATACAATACTTTGATTAGAGGGGACCATTGCTTATTGCATGGGCAGGCTCCCGATCTCCTACATAGAGAATTCGGCAAACTGAAAACCGAAGAACAAGAAAAACTTCGCCTTCAGGTCGTCATGCTTGACAGCTTTTTCCTTGTAGGATACAGGATTCCGAAGCTGGGAAAGTTGACAGGAACGCGACAATATTCCTGCAGAATACAAAGAGTACTCAATTGTTTTCCATGGAGGTCATCAAAATTGGAACCAGCTCTCGGAAGTAAATTTTAGTGAAACGTTGGGCTACAGAAAGTGTGCTTCTGAACATCATTAGCTTTTTTCTAGCAGATACCTCGAGACATTCTGAAGTCTGATCTAACACAAAAAAGGTATTTTGGATGTGTTGCTTGTGGTATTACAGAAAAATCCTCAAAATCCCAAAGTCAGGAGTCAGGATTTTCGGAAGCTTCCTGTTATTTCGTGTTTCCTTGTCCTAGCCGACACCTCCTATAGGTATAAGACGAAAAAGCTTGCTTTGCTCTACAAGAATATATTTACATCGAGATGTAATACTACTTCCAAACCAAATTATACGTTTCTGAAAAAAAGAGCACCATTTCTTTTGCATCAACCTAATAGATTTATACAAGATGCCTGTGTCTATATGATGAAGGATGGGCTAGTCTCATAGCTGATGCAGCTCATACGCGCGCGTTTACGGTGTCGCGGTGTCCGCGCGTTCTTTTCATTAAAGATTTCATGCCGCGTTGGCCGATCTTCACGGAAAATCTTTTGCAAATGGATGCGTGCGCTGACTAGTATAAACTACCCTCATTTTGGATTTTGTGTACAACACTGGAACGACCGAACGGAGGAGGCTATGTAAGGTGTGTATATTTTTGGGTGGCGTGCGAGCACACCGCCTGCCATGACGCGTGCTGGCGATCGATACCCACCTTGTTGGCTGCTGGAGCGCCGCCAGCAGTACGCCACGCGAAACGGTGGGCGCTGCGCCCGCACGCCACCCTGAAATGGACGCGGACGCACTATACAGTCCATAACATCTGTTGGCAGGAAGTTGTAGAAGCAGGCAGGGGTGTGACGCGCTCCGTTGCAGCTTACAACAGGTTATCGTAGATGGCCGCGGCCGGGCTCAACCTGGAAGACGATAAAAACATGGAAGACTCTAGATCTCGCGTGTTGATTTCGGTCCATTGCTGCTATCCAAATATGAAGCACTTCGTTGTTAGATAATCCTACTATTACTTAATTGGCAGTTCATGTGTGTGTGTGTGCACGAGAACCAGCCAATGTCGTCAAAAACGAACTACACCATTGAGTTCAGCGCGTCGACTTATGTATGAAAATGTTGCAAATTTTGATTCTTACCTTGATTTAGAGGTGTTTCGGTACGCTCTTCATCGCATGGAACACCATCAGTTGTTTACACCGCAGTGAAAATGAATGAGAGTTGGTGTTTGTTGGTCTGCGTTTATCAGGTCATACACAAGATAGGATGCGGGTGGGTATGTTTCAGAGACATGCGAAGGAAAAAGAAGGGCGGGAGACAGGATGGATGAATCGAGTTGGGTCCCACGGTGTGATAAGGGTGCGCCGGCGCCCAAAAGTGGAGAAACGCCTGGATCTGGGTCCCATGGTGTGATAAGGGTGTGCCGGCTCCCAAAAGTGGGTAAACGTCTGGAGTTGGGTCCCACGGTGTGATAAGGGTACGCCGGCGCCCAAAAGTGGGGAAACGCCTGGATCTGGGTCCCATGGTGTGATAAGGGTGCGCCGGCGTCAGAAAGTAGGTGAACGTCTGGAGTTGGGTCCCACGGTGTGATATGGGTGCGCCGGCGCCCAAAGTGGGGAAACACCTGGAGCTGAGTACCATGATGTGATAAGGGTGGGCCAGCGTCCAAAAGTGGAGAAACGCCTGGATGCCGATCCAATGTTGTGGGAAAGTGCGCTTTGACCCAGAAGTTTAGGAATATGCTATCAACCCGGTCCGCTTCCATTGCTGAGTCGGTTCCTCTGCGTCCAACTACATACAGTAAGTAAATGCTATTTAATAGAGTACAGCAGTGCCTCTATCGTGTGCTAGCTTCTCTCTTCATCTGGATGTGGAGTAGGAAAAGTCAGTTGGCCTGTCTGCAGCCATGGAATGTGTGCTTTGACGCCGAGAAATGGGAAGATACGAAAAACATAAATACCTATAGGGTGAGGAGTGGCTGACGTGGTGTGGGGAATGTGCCATATTAAAACAATGCGAGCGAAGCGAGCACCACAAAAAGCCTGGGAGTCCGGCGTCAGCCGGACGACCAGGCTGGTGTTCTTCAAAACACCCAACAGACTTTAGATCTGTTGACGATCGTTCCCAAGCACCTGGGAGGTTGATCTACGGTGATCTACCACAGGCAGACTGCGAACGCGTCGCACCTTTGTCCATAACTTTCTATCGGCAGATTGTACGGACTGTGTGCTTACATCTTAAACACGGAAACGAGCTGGGACTTTGCCTTTAAAGGAGCTTTCACGCTTTTGATGTGGCACCAGTCGCATACGGTCAAGCATAAGCCATCAAAGTCGCCCCGGCCAGGATTCTGGGGAACCTGCAGTAGAAGGAACAGAGAGAGAGGCTCTCCGAGTTCATCGACGAAGACCATCTATGGTAATTCACAGTTCCAGGAGCGAACCACCCTAGGGTGAACGTGACAATCACCTGGTGGAGAGTACCATAATGAAATTGACCACATCATCGTCAATCGAAGGATTTTTCTGACCGATTAAAGTTTTACACTGGATCACACCATCGCCCCCTTCGCAAAAGAGTCTTCTTCACGGGTAAAAAAGAGAATGCCGCAAAGTTCGAGTAGTCCCAAACCCCACGTCGATTGGGATCTCTTCACTACGTGAGCCGGCTCTTGGGAAGATACCGTTGTCGACAACATCGATAAAGAATACGAACGGCTCATCCAGCATCTTCACAATAGTGCAAAGAAAGCCGAGCGTGGAGCCGCGAGCGCCTCATGCAACTACCACCTTACGTACGAGCTCGCGAAATGGTGTAAAAAAGCGACAAGACAAGACCTTGAAGAGAGACAGGCAGCAGTGCTGGCTGAAGCCGCATAGGCAGATCAAAGCACTCGTCACGTCCGCCGCTACTTCATCAATCGCTAAATGAAGATGATCGCCCTCCGACACCCAGGCGAAACAACCTGCCCAGCTAGACGGATAATGGAGAAGGTCATCTATGACTTCTACTTGGATCTCTTCGACAGCTATGTCCACCTCTATGTCATCTCAGGGAGGATGTATATGTGATCCCGACGGTTTTCCATTCCCCGATCCGACTTGCAATCAATTCGGTGGAGAAATGTAGAGCACCCGGTAATGATAGAATTCGACTCAAACATCTGAAGAATCTACCGCCATTTCCTTGAATACACTTGCCAATCCTTTTATACCTGCCGGAATGCAAGGTAGCTAACCATTAAAAGATCAGCAGGACCGTGCTGCTGTACAAGAAGGGAGACCCACAGGTTATCGGCAATTATCGCTCTATCAGCGCACTGCCCCTCGTCTACAAGCTATTCACGCGAGTGATCGTCAACAGGACCGAAAGAACTGCAGACGAAGGATGGCCGTGCAATCAAGCAGGGTTTCGAAAAGGATTCTGTGTGATCGACCAAATAAACACGGTAGGTAGACTCATCGAAGTATGACGAGATTACAAGATGGCTCTTTGTCTCACGTTCATCATGTTGAAGTAAGCCCTTGACTCCCTTGAGACAGAAACAGTCCTGGAAGCCTTGGGTAACCAGGGTGCACCGTCTCATTACATCGGCATATTTTGTGAGCTCTACACAATCTTCACGACCTAAATTTCGCCGTTTTACGACGACATCACCATCACCATCAAGAGAGGGTTTCGTGATCGCACAACATGGGATTGCGAGTTGACGGCCGGCTACTGCACCACCTTCGCTTTGCTGGCAATATCGTCCTCATAACACCTAGCATCAGTCAAGCGAAACGTATGCTGGTCCGATGTCGCGTGTGGATAGGTAGGTTTCCAACTGAATCTGACGAAGGCACTGTTCATGAGGAACGGATGGGTCCCGGATGCCCCATTCTTATAGCTCAACGGAACGACAATGTCCGAATGATACAGCTAGGTAAACATTATATACATATCTAGGTCGGGAAGTGATTTGATGTACGACCTCCCTCCAGAGCTCGGCAGGAGGAAGCGAGCGGCTTTGGGAGCTCCGTGCCCACATCTTCAACACCACATTTCTCCCTGCTTCAATATAAACTTTGTACTGCGCATGATCCATCGAATCCTCCAAATCCTTAGCCTAAGCCTGTAGAATATCTGCTTCAATCAAACTCCCTCGACCTCGATCGCCTCAATCAACATCATTGGCCTCAACTGTGCCTCTCAAAGTGCAGGCATTTCAAAGCACATGCACAGTTTATCCTTCCTTCCGTAGGACCAACGGAAACCCTTTTTCTGGGGTTCTGCCTCGGACCCCGTACGAAGTCTTCCTTGCTTCCACCTTTTTAGGAAGCCTGGCTTGCTGCCGGCAATACAAGTGCTGGGGCCTGCCCATCAACCATCCATGAGACAATAGGCTAAGCAATGCGTAAATTTGTTGCTTTCTGTTCCGACACAGAAAAATTTTTGTGCGGTTCCTGTGTTTTGCACACCATAAGCTAAGTTGGAAAAGATATGTATAATCACCATTTGGAAAGATTTTGAGAAAGTATGCGAAACTACACACTAGACCTCTGTTGAAACTCACGAGGGAAGTATACTAGGGGGAATTCATAAAAAGTTGCATACTGCCGGATGCAGTTTTTCACGCTGATCTCGAATCGCTTCGTTTATCTGCTGCGTACTTCTCTGTGAAGAGTTACAGCAATTTTTGTGCTGAACATTGGAGAGAAAGAGGCATCCCGGAGTGCATGGAGGAGACAGTCCAAGTCATGTATGACGGATCAACAGCAAGGGTGCGCACCTCACATGGAATGACATCAAAGTTCGACATAACTGTGGGGGTACACCAAGGATCAGCCTTGAGCCCTTTCTTGTTCATTATGACACTGGACACAGTGGTAAAACATCTCCTGGAAGGTCCGCCGTTCACACTGCTCTATGCTGATGATGTCGCTTTAATTGCAGATTCGAGAGCAGAACTCCAGTTCAAAATCCAGAAGTGGCAGATAGCTCTTGCAGGCGCGGGTCTTAAGTTGAATCTGAAGAAAACATCAAGCACTTCATCAGTAACACTTTTTGAGAAAATTTCTTTATCTCACCGTTCCTACTCGGTTTAATTTCACAGCCTGCAATCTTGTGCGCAACAAAGATCTACAGTCCTTCTCAAAAAGATGGATTGTGCGTGCGGTTTCTTAGCATTGCGACTGCAGAATCGCGGCGGGACCTATTCGATCCTCTCACTTAGAGCATGCTCTCTCCATATCCCTCGTTCAGGTTCCGCCGCGATGGTGCAGTCGCGCAATCAGTCTATCTCTTTGAGAAGGACTGTACTTTGATCATCGATACCCACGATACATATTCGATAACACTCTCTGTCTCTGCGCTTTGACCCTTTGTATATAAACGAATTCTGGAACAATCCATGGCATTCTTGAACCATCATCCTTCCCTCTACTTCTCTATTCTTATATACCTTATCCCTGTCGTATTAGTCCTGTTTTTATCAATTGCTGCGTTATTAGTCGTTTCGTTTGTTTCCATGGTGTTTTTCGCTTACTCATACTAATGCATTTATCACTCTTCAGAATTTATTTGTATTCTTTTCTAGCTATTATTCTATCTGCTTTAGTATTCCCTCCTGGCTATTCTATTACGGTGTTAAGTTAGAAATGCGCCCTGAAGTTTCGACGTTTTCATGAATATGTTGCCAAACGTTTTTCGCCAAACTTCTAATACGTCCTGAAAGAGCAATTCATATAGAATTTTTTCATATGCAAGTTGTCTAGTATTCCTTCATTCTTTGTTTTTTTAAAGGAATTTATAAGAAAACCGACCAAAATTTTAAAATTTCTGTTCCCTAATTTTATGCTGGTAAAGAGCGTAAAACGGCAGCGGAGCACCACTTCAAATAATTTGCAGAATTAAGAGAATTTTTGGTGTATTAATTGGCTAAATCCATGCGACAATAAATTACTCGAAAATGGCCTCGAACTTGGGTAACTGAACCGAAATTCTGACTGAAAATCGTTTCCTCGACTGCCCTTTTCTTCACATCCAGTATTAGGAGTCGCACTTGGGACCGCCTAATAGCCCAGACTTTGCGCTATCAGGCGACCACCTGGTTGCTTCGTTTAAGCCTTAAATAAATGAGAAAAATTCCAAAACTGCGACGAAACCAAATTTTGGGTAGGCCTTTATTTTAGGTCACTGCGCTGCGATAACTCAGAGGAGAGCGCTCACTCTTTGTGTGGAAGATGTCGAAGGCTCAGCAATACTAATTTTGCATTGAACTTGTACTGAGGTATTGTAGCTTTGTTTTTAAAAAAAATAATTTGTCCGATGCAAAAACGCGCATCTCCAACTTAACACCCTAATAGTATTTGGGCTTCTTCTTGGTACTAAATTTACTGGTATTCTCTCTGTACTCTACTATTTTTCTTACCTAGATGGCTTGACAGGTTAGTTCATTTTTTTTGTTTTTTTAATTTTGGCCATCCCCACCTTACTGACGAGTGCAGGGGATGGCCGAGACTTTTTGTTTAGTTTCCGTATAAGGTAGTGCACGAAACGGAAACTAAAAATAATGTCTTCATTTTCCTCTTTCTATGTTTTTTTCCTCCTGTTTTTTTTCTGTTCATTAAATCTGAAGAAAACCGAGATCATGAGCAGTATAGGGGGAGGCGACGCCGTGATAGACGAGAACGGGACTGCTTTCACACAAACCAAAGAATTCCAAATTTGGGAAGCAGCCTGAGGAAAAAACGTTGGAAGGACACGCAGTGAGTGCTGACCAGTGTTGAAGTGCTGACAGAACGGTGGATGCAGCAGTTAGAGGACGGATTGCCTGCGCTTGGTTAAAGTGGAGAGAATCAACCGGAATTCTTTGCGATCGAATGTGCTCCAGGGTGTTGAAAGGGAAAATCTACCGCACTGTTGTAAGGCCGGCAATGATGTACGGCACTGAGTGCTGGCCGGTGTCGAAGACGCACGAAAGAATGTTGAACACGGCGGAGATGTGCACGCTTAGATGGGCATGTGGTCTTACGCGACGCGATAAGGTGCGCAATGAAGACATAAGAGCTTTGATGCAGACGGCGCCCATACAGCAAAAACTGCGTGCACAGCGGTTGCGGCGGTTCGGACATCACCACTACACCCTACTCGGCAGCCCATGGATGATGGAGATCACCGGCAAGCGCCCCAGAGGCGTACCGAAAAAACGTTGCAAGGACACCGTAAGCAAGGATATGAGGGAGCTTGGTGTCACCAAGGATGACGCTCAGGATCGAGATCTATGGCGCAGGAGAACCAAAACAGCGGACCCCGCGAATGCGCGGAACAAACGCTAAGAAGAAGAAGATTGGAGCCCCGACACCATCCATATTTGTTGGATGTTCTTGTGGTAGGTGAGCCATGGTGCTGTGATAAGGGACCCTTTTCACAAGCAGATGTTCTAGGATTCGTTTCCTGGTGCGAGCGACATTTTTGCACTTCCTTATCCACTCCTGTGATTTTTGAGAAAAAAAAACTTCCATCACTGCCATATCATCTATTTGCACTGTGGAACTGTGAGAGCATTCTGTACAACATTTTCGACATTGAATTCTCACAGCGGTCGTAGCAGCAGCTGCTTTATGGGATCATGTGGCAAGACAGCACGAAATGCGTGCAACATCGCAGTTTCAAGCTACCTGAACAGCAAACAAGAATAGCCCATCATAGTCTGCTTGCTCCCAACATGTCACCAGAATCTGGTGAAAAAAATAGTTGAACCCGGAGAATCCAACGTGGATAGTTGATATGCGAGAAACAAAATGGACGGGGCACTGTTTGCATTTTTGCTGACATGTTCTGCCTCAAGGTGGGGTTGTCGTACTTGGTGAAGGAATTCGGTTCCTGCGACATTTCACGCACACCATCCAAGAAAGAACGAAAAGTCATCGACAGTTTATCGTCGATCCTTCGTGACGCTGTATATGATAACCTCATCATCGACTGCGAAGAGGAGAGCCGCGTTGAGGAAGACGAACGTGATCCTAAGTGGATCGCTGATGATGAAGACACACCAGCACGCAAGGGTAATGGATCAGTTCGTTTTGGCGATGTTGAGATATCGGAAGAGAAGGTATGCGTTTAATAGTTCTTGCTCGCAACCAGCGGCTACCGCATAAGTTGAGTAGGGTTTCTGCAGGTCAAAGAGACTATTGAGTATTATCGCTCTACGAACAAAAACAGTCGCCCTCTCTCAAGTATGAGGAGCAGATCCAGATCTATAGAGAGCAAGCATCATTTAGAGAAGTTGAGACGACTCGAGAAGGAGAGTGGGTTACTAACACAATTTCTTCTTAAGTTTCTATTCACCTTGATCGCATCATTCGTGCCCTTTTTTTCAATCAGATGAAATTTGCGGTGACCACTTGATTCGTCTGCGAACTTTAGTGGAAAACTCGAAAGAAGTCATGCTGCTCAAACTTCGGACATCTCCCTACGTGACAGTGATATCCGTCAAATGGCTCTCAAAACTGACAAGGACGAGTCGTTGCTCGAAAATTTTAAGGCAAGCTATAGATGGATACAAGAGTTTAAGAAAAGTTGCGGTATTGTCTCATGACGTATCACAACTTTCACTTCGCGAAAAAACTTTTTCGACTGTGAAAGAATCTCTGCTAACGCTCAGAATTTTGTACAACAAGTAAGACCCATTGGGCTTGGATTTGTTTCGGTTCTGCATGCAATCTGCATCAGTTCTGCATGGGACTTGCATCGGTTCTGCACGAGACATGCATCGGTTATAAATGATGGATGCAGCTATCAATTCCATGCAGATCTGATGCAGATCCTATGCAGAACCGGGTTGCTGGAGTTCCTATGCTGATGCACGTCATTGAAGAAGTTGTTTCTCAAATGCGTGTCGATTCTGTGCGAATTTTAGTTGCCATGTCTATTCTGACCTCGCGACTGTTGATCATTTCGGTGATTAGCCCCTGCTGGCCGGTAGAATAGATTCTCTCTTGTGTTAGTTCTGCTGACGAAGCAGACGCTGGAATGATAGTTCCGACCAGAGTGGGCAATCCGTTCTTTCACATTGTGTACTGGTGTGAGAGCTGGAGAAACACTTCCAACATAGGCTCTTTTCGAGCAAAATCTTTCGACGCTCGGCAATTTCTATGATTGTTCGACTTTGTGCCGAGTAGTGACCCGACTTTTCGCAAAAGACACTTTTTCATGGCTTTTGAAAGTGGTTTCTGCGCCATTCTTTGGTGCGAATGGTTCCCGTAATGCGGCTGCGCTGCATTTCTTGTGAAATGGCTGGTGAACAGGCTGTGACATTGTGGCGTATTTTTCGCATTGTAGCCTCTCATCCAAGATTCAACGTAGGTTTTTGCTGAAATCTCGTTTTCGATTTGTCTCGTTAAGTCTTTAATTTGTACTTCGTCTCTGTTCTTTATTGCAATCAGGACGTTTTTTTACGATTTCATGTGGGAATTTTCGAAGGATCTTTATATAGGAGGGATATTTTTCGTCCACATAGCATCTTTGGTTTTGCGTATGTCTTGGCCGCCTGACACCATCTGGTTGATCAGCATGGATATTTTGTCGAAAAGTACAAATAGCTTTCTGCGCTGCTGTTTGCGACGTTGATAATGATAGACGTTGCACGATTCTGGCTCCATTTGTAGGTTCATTGCCGTCTATTTGCAGGTTTGTTCCCGTATTTCTTTTGTAGTGTGTCAATCCAGTTAAAGTTTCACGGTATTAACTGAATGCCCTTGACTGCATTGTCGGATTTGCTCTTGAGGCTCTTTTTCAGGCACATCATTTTTTCGACTGTGCTCAGATTTCTGTTGTTGTGAACCAGTGTCTCATATATGGCCCAAAACTATGGGAAATCTTCGTCACCTCCGAAAAATTGTGGTAGAGTTAGCACTGGTGTCTTTATTGACTTGCAAGTGGACTGGTCGTTGCTGTGGTCGGCACTGCCATTGCTACTATCCTCTTATAGCCATTCCGACCCTTGATTGCTATTAAAGTAGCGATTATTGTCGTTGATTCCTTCATTGGACTCTTTACTCATCATGTGTTTATTTCTGTTTCCATCATGACTGGATTCTGCTGTTTTTTTGTTTGACTGGATGTTCGCTTTTCCCATTACGTCGTTTAAGTGGGTTTTTTTTCTCAACTTTCTCAAGATTGCTTTGTAGCATTTTCTCTTCATCTTTTGAGTTTGAGGTGACGTAGTCATCTCTGTATTGATTGATTAGAGCATGTATGTAATTCGCTCTTAGCGCGAGTAATTTGCGCTATTCCACAGCTAATTAGGTCAATTGCGGCTTGGGATTCTTTTTGTGCTTGCTCGTCTTCAGTGTACTTGATTGGCTCTGCATACACCTTGAAATTGTTTATCAAGGTGGTTAGTGTGTTGACGCTGACACCGACTGGTCTGTTGTTGTTTGTTTCCACCTCGACTTGGCAAGATGTCGATCTGTTTGACCTTTTAAGGAGCGCTTTGGGTCCTTTCGCGACTTATTAGTTGTGCTTGTTAACGGTGAATGCGAACTTGGTCGCTTATACCAGAATAATTCCGGCTTTGGTCGATGCACCAAAAATGTGGCACTGTAAGGAGTGCCTGGGTGAGTTCAGTGGAGTATTCGGTGCTAGGAGCGAATTAGAATGCTAAGACGAAAGTAGCAACGAGGATGGACTGCACGCAGAAGAGTTCTTGGGCAGAATGTTCTATCCTTATCTCGATTACAACACAGCAACGCCCCCCTAGTGGGCGTTGCGCAAACATGGCAAGCCCTGGGTCGCGCAGGTCGCTTGATAGTGCGACACTTCGTGAACTTACATTTTCAACGAGGCTACTGCAGGTATTGCAGGTATTGCACACCCATGAGCATCAAATAAGATATCGGTCGGATAAAGACATTCAGGAGTAGAACGATAACGAAACATCCAGGGCTAGGACCGCATAACCAGGCGAAACCAGGCTAGCAAACCAACTTTCACGTCCTGCTTCTCTTACCACTGTGTGTGAATACGGAAACCAATAGCGTCAACCTTCAGAAGTCTGCTCGATTATCGTCCATGAATTCCAGCCCAGATCACACCAACATAGCTGCCAGAGTATCTTCAACCCGTTCGCGACGTTACGACCTTGGCATGCACTGCCACGGGAGACACGCACGCCCCTTAGTGGCAGCACTCATTAGAAATTCCTGTGCTAGAGATTTCGCCGAACTCTTTAGGGACGGTGAACTCAGAAGCACTAATGAGATTGCGTGAAGGACGCGAGAAATGCAGGAAATGAAGGAACTTCGCTTGCCGAAAGCGCGGAATAGCGCTTCGCTGACAGGGCGTGCGTGTGTCCTGCCACGAAACCCTGAAAGATGTCCACAGTATTCATATGTACTGCGCAAGGCAACGGCCACGTGTGTTCGTGACGATAATTCCAGTTTCTTTGCAGATTAATCGTTATTGCTTGTGTTCGTTTCACATTTGCGACGTGCTAAGTCTGCACTTAACCACCCTTACCACAGCTGCGAATCGAAGATTACGACTGGTGCTGGATCGCTCCTGCGTGTTGTCGTCAGCGTGTTAATCAACAACATAAAATACGTTAGACACAGACCCGTAGGTACTGCTGAAACCAATGGTTACACTCATTTCTCGAGAGAACAAGAAATACTTTGCGATGCTTCTACCTTCATGAGGACTGTATCAACGAGGTGTGCAGAGAGCAACATCAGTCGTACTTATTTAATACCCAACAAGAAAAAAAATCTCATAAAATCACAGACATATGACATGATGCAACGAGGAGAGAATCTGTAAGTATGCCAGAGAAGACCCGACTGTGGAGCTAGCGGTACAAGTACAGCAATGCTCTGAGCGAGACGAACCTGAAGGAGTGATGAAAGTATGGAGACCTAACGCGGAATGATAGAGAAGATGAGGCCTAAGTATATACAGAAAACGACAGTACAACAACGAGAAATAAGGAAGTGAGTTGAGAAAGCACCCGTAAATATTGTGCATAGTCATGGATTAGAACCAATCCAGCGACATAACATAAGAGTATAATAAAACAGAAGTTTGAGAATAAAAGATGCGTTCAGTGGAGATTTTGAGAGAACTGTGAGCGTGCAAATATAGTACAAAATTGAGTTCATAAGGGAAATCTTCCGAGGAGACCCGATGTCGACGAACATGGTTACGTTTGCATATTCTCCACTTCTACTTGGTGTAATCGACCTCCAATGTTTCGAGCGTGGTTCACTGAACGACAACATTATGTACTTAAGACATAAACGGAGCACCATGAGCATGTACGGAAAAGGCGCCTTCCTAGACGACATCTTCACCCTAGGAAGGTTATGTTAGGGATGTATCAAATTGAATGGGTGGTATTATAAGTTGAAGAACAACGTTGTGTCTGAGCCGAGTTACATGAAAAAAGTAGGATTGGAGTGTCCGTTTCGGCTGTTAGTTTCGCACCAGATTGATGAATAAATAGCTACATTTGTATTTGGTTGTGTATGGAAAAGAAACTGAAGACAGTGTGTCACCTTATTTCGATCCTAAAATGTTAACAGATTTAGATAGACAAGCAGATTCCAGTGAATTACATGACACTGCATGCCCCAAAATGTCCAATAAACCTTTTTACGTGGTCCAGCCGACTGTAGATGCCACACTGTATACCGGGTTCCTTGTACAATATAAGAGAGCACTGCACGCGGAGTTGCGTCCTTTCCGTTCCTTCCCGAGAAATTTTTTGAAATGCTGAGTGTGGAAAACCCAGGTAGATTCCGGGGACTGTTACTGACCGATTTACACCTCCAGGTCATGCAATTCATACCCCCCGCACAATTTCTATAATGGGATGGGTACCATGGGGCAATTTTGTAAGCAAACATGAGACTAAAGGAGAAAGCATGGCACAAATATTTTTGG
The DNA here is from genome assembly GCA_000688135.1 of Ancylostoma ceylanicum. Classification (NCBI taxonomy): domain Eukaryota; kingdom Metazoa; phylum Nematoda; class Chromadorea; order Rhabditida; family Ancylostomatidae; genus Ancylostoma; species Ancylostoma ceylanicum. Next base: position 352,485 of record JARK01001341.1, on the reverse strand, counting down.
GCCACTAGAAGTTGGAAGAGAATGCTTAAAATCGTAGAAATCTCAGTAAAAAATGTAAGTTTAGTGTCTATGGAAACGCTTGACGAAGGCGACATCGCCGAAACGTTAGCCTCAATAAAGATCAATAACCATCTTGGCTAATAGCTCGGAAGATCCCTTCCGTAATCCACAAGCACTTCATTCTACCTCTCCCCCACCGGTAAAAGTGAAAAGTACTAGCAGGAAACGATTAGCTTACTGAGCTTAGGGTCGATTTGAAATTGGCAGTAGTAGTGCAAGATCTGCTGCGATTCCGGACTAGATAGCCACTTGTGGACAAGACCACGCCTGGAAAGAAACGAATTTATTTCTTAGAAAATGGGATCTGATCATGTCTTGTTTCCTAAAACCTTAAAAGGAAATGATCACCACCTTTTTGGGTCATTGCTCATTGCATCCAAAAACTCCAGGAAATCACGATGGGCTGAGAAGTCGTTGTTGCGGAAAGGTCGCAGTAACGGCAGTGGATTGTGGTCCCTGTAACAGTACAAAGCACCTCTGGTTTACTTGTGAAAGAAACTAAGCAGCCAAGCGAGGTACCTAAGGATCGTTGCCATCTGCTCAAGAAGGTCCTCGCTCTTAGAGAGCGCCGCAAGCAGCTGCAGGACTCGGTCGATTTGCTTGCGTCGATGGACTCTTTCTGCGTCCGAGAAGTTGTTCTGCAAAGCTCGAAGTGCTATCACAACATTTGACACCTACAGCGGTGCAATGAACAGTGTTTTTCGCCTGAGACCAACTGCGATCTTGTCTCTTTGAAGAAAATCCTTTACGAAACGATATGGGCAGAAGCTGGCCATCTCCGAGCACGGACTAGCCGCGGCTTTTCTTCTCCCTATCTTTTCTAATCCGACATCATGAAAAGTCATCGATACAATTAGAACAAACACTCGTTAGGCTTGCCGAAAAATTCGTTAAAGAAGGCTGTTCTTCATGAGATTGCTGATTTTGCAGGAAGAAATATCATGCTCTTATTACCATCAAAAAGCTAATGAATTTCCGAAAAGTGGCAGTAGACATACAAACTGAGCGAAATCGTTCCACAGAAGCCGAAGTATGAAAGTGACTAGATTCGACTGGTTGTAGTCGTCCACGGTGTCGAGGAAGAACAGCTTGTACTCGGGCACACATAGGTTGGTGCTGAAACAGCGCTCTACAGCCCTCTAAGCCCTGGGAAGCGAATATGCACGACACCTTACTTGTAGATGACCATCAATGCTCGATTCTGACATTCCACACTTCCGCTGGCCAACACATTCAGCAGTGTCTTAGCCGAATCCGGCTTCCGGGCTATCTGAAAACTGACTTTCAGAAGATCTCGCGAGGGCGTACGATCGGCTTCAGTTTGGCTGCAGCTTTCTCGGACCTACTGACTCAAGGCATGGTTTGATCTTCTCATTCTGCAAATTTTCGCGCTTTTGCATTTTTCATTCTAAAGCAACCGCACATGTGCCAATGTCGGCGTTAGGTCGACAATTTGACTAAAGAAAATGCCTTTTACATTTGATGCAGTTTTGTCGTCATGATAAGAACACAGTATCCTCTTTCCAATCATAAACATCTTAACCGAAAACTGAGTGAACATCTTTACCCAAATTTGTGCAAATTTGTGTAAAATTTGTCTTTACACAGATCACGAATTTTGAACAATCATTCGACAGGGAGCATTCCTAAGGCATTCATGAATGACCAGGAGGTAGAAAAACCTACAGGGTTTTTCTACCTCCTGGTCATTCATGAATGCCTTCATATCACACGTTTTGATAGCTTGTACAGATTAATCCCAGCATGGAGATTGGAGGAGATTAACAGACCAAATCTATGCCAAAAATTAAAAACTGTCAATTGAGTACAGAAAAATTCAGTGATGGTAAAAATACTCCGTATTTTGGCTCCTGAATGAACCGCGACCTTTCCACGAAATGCCAAAAAGAAGGCTATAAACCTCCCGATAACGTCACGAATATGGTAAATGGAGAATAAAGCGAGTGACTTCGTGGTTCAAGACCGAATCGGAACAGTTTTTGTAGACGCTCTCATAATGCGCAATCTGCACTGTCAAGATGTATTCTTAGATATGATTCACGCCACTTGGTGAGAAACCTAAGCAGCTGAAAATCCACTGAAATTCACTTGGCAATAGCAGCGAAAACAACGCCAGGTGAGCAAGGACTCAAATTTGAATTCCGTAAATTCATCGGCTTTTCATGGGCAAGCGGAATGAGTTTGCATATGTCATTCCTGTATGCGAAAGTGAGCGGAGAACGACAATGAATACTTCAAAGGCAGCACCCGCTCAAACTTTCGCACCCTTCGAGAAATCAGTGAAAACGGAGTGCTGGTTTTCGTGCGTCCTGACACGCTATGTTGCGCCACAATTGGCTGTTTAACTTATAAATGAGATTTTTGACGGGTGCTGCCTTTAAATGAAGTTATTGGAACTACCTGCCCTAAAAACCGCAGGCTACGGTCCTATTTATAGCTTCTAGCAAGCATGGTGCAAATTCTGACCTCTTCTTCTGATGTTGTTATCTTATCTAGGCCAAAAATGACCAACCTGAACACATGCATTCCTTCCGCATTCGTCTTGATTCCTAGTAAGATTGGCAAGGCAGATAAGGACATTGTCTGTTATCGAAGCAATTAGCTGACGAACATTGGGCAGAGGAATGGTCAGATAATTATTTCGGTGATTAAGCACACTGAGTAGGGTGTCTGGAGCACGTTCGGCTACCATCGAAGCCTGCAAGTTGAAAAGGACGAGAATACAGTGTAGCTACGCAATACAACGCATGATAATCGAGCTAGGAGACATGGTGAAGGGAGCAGAGGGAGAGGAAAGACATGATCGACAGCGTTGAAGCTACAAGAGAGATTCAATGAATTTCAGTACCTTATTCCGCACACTATTCGCAGACACATTCAGCAGAAAAGCCGTTCCATGGCTGACGAGAATCGGATCGTGAGCTCCCATAAGCTGTAGCACAGAGACGATGGTACCGGTAATATCCTGAAAAATACCGTCGAGGCTGGTAACAAACGGGCTTTTATTGTTTAAAAGCAAATCATTATATCCCTACTTGTAGGCGAAATCGTTTGCTCACAAATTACGGATAGTGTACTTATTCCCCACCTGAGAATGGCAATATATTGTGGTTTTAATTGATCATAGTGATGTACCTGACTTTCAAGAGCTTCCTTCAGATCGCCAACGGCAGCCAAACAGTGCAGCAATTCGTGCAAGAGCATGGTTGATCCATGCGAGAGCAGATTCCCAAAAATCTGAAATGCAAACAGTGAGCAACCGCTTTCTCTGACACACTTCAGTACTCAGTATTTCTCACGTCAATATCAAAGAGGACGGAAGCGAACTCACTTGAACTCCTCCCAGTCGCACGAATTCTATGCCGTATTTGGCCGACTCCGTCGAAATCAACGTCAACAGCGTCGTAGCGCTCGACCGCAGCACCTTTTCCTCGTGCTCGCATGACATGAACTCCAGCAGCTTCTCCATGCCTTTACTTTGCACGAAGAAATCCTGAACAGTTGGATAACGTAGTAGGGGAGCTGACAGTGAAGTACACAAGTGCCAAGAAGAAGCGGCAATCTTAACATGCCTTGAGTGGCAAATTTCGAGTGATGAGCATGCGAATCGAGTCGATTATCAGAGACTTGTGCGAAGATGACGTTGATCCCAGGATGATTATCAACTGGCGAACGAAGTAGTCGTTTCTGCAAAGGAAAAATATCAGGATGAGTCATAAGTTTTAGGAATATTTCAATTGCATTCCTCGAAGAATAGCAGCTCGCGATTTTTCTGAGGAATAAACCACTGTGATCCTAGTTGGTTTGGCAACAAACTCCTAGGCCAAGGTTGCCCCAATCGTAATGGGCCCGGTTCTACAACACAAAAAAGGCGGCCAACTCGCATTTCAGTTCATTTTTGGCATTCAATCGCTTGTCTCTCAGCACTGCTGGAGATTTACGATTGCCTACTATTCTGAAGGAGTATCGCACATGCGACACGCAGGAGGATTAAGAAGTTCCATCCCCAACTTGGCGTGTCAAAAGGTAACCAAATCCATTTGCTGGCGACCTGTGCCCTCCCACACTGTGACTGAGGCCGCACAAAAACCGAGCCTATCGAGAGCCAAAAGCTATCACACAACCTATGTGTGGGCGAAATATCTCTGAATAGTAGTGCCATGTGATATTTGATTCCAAGCACTAAATCAAGAGAAAAATCACAAAGACCGAAAATGGTCAGAAACGCAAAATTGCTGCCTTTTTCGAGTCAAAAAAGCATTGCTTTCAAGTGCAGTGTAGGAACAAGCCTGTTATGTTGTAGGGCGAACTTCGCTTGCTAATGTGCTTCCTAACATTCATAAATATCTGCACCTTGGGGCTTCAAGAAAATCGAAAGGAAAAATACCTAAAACTTATGACTCACTCTAATATATAAAAGACCAGTCTGGCCGTCCGGCTAACGCCGGACTTCCAGACTTCTATAGATGCTCGCTTCGCTCGCATACTTCACAATGAGTACAGAGGAAATCCTGGGAACCAATATCCCAGGAGCTATGAATATTTGGATGTAACCGGTTCAGTGCAAATGGTCACTTGGAATTATTTGTTTTCAGCCGGCTGTTTTGGTGGTCAGGTGATAAGGGCCTAGTGGTGTATGAGAACAGAAAGAAGGAGGTGGTTCATTCAGACACGAAGGGGACGGAGAGTGGGGAAGGGAACAATGAGCGAGTAGGTATAGAGGAGGAAGGAAAGCATGTAGGAGAGAAAGCCGCAGTCGACCGGCACATTCCTTGTGTAGCATTGGACACGTCTCATCTCTGAAAGCCGGCACACCTTCATAACCGTGGAACCCACCTCAAAGCGTCTCCCCCCATTTTGGATGCCGGCGTACCCTTACCACAGCGGTGGACCCACCTACCCCCACTTTGAGCGCCGACATACCCTTATCACAGCAATGGAACCGTCTCCCCCCACTTTGGGCGCCGGCGTACCCTTATCACAGCGGTGGACCCATCTCCCCCATTTTGAGCGCCGGCGTACCCTTATCACAGCGATGGACCCATCTCCTCCCATTTTGGATGCCGGCGTACCCTTACCACAGCGGTGGACCCATCTCCCCCCCCCATTTTGAGCGCTGGCGTACCCTTATCACAGCGATGGACCCATCTCCTCCCATTTTGGATGCCGGCGTACCCTTATTACAGCGGTGGACCCATCTCCCCCATTTTGAGCGCCGGCGTACCCTTATCACAGCAGTGGACACATCTCCCCCCACTTTGAGCGCCGGCGTACCCTTATCACAGCGATGGAACCGTCTCCCCCCACTTTGGGCGCCGGCGTACCCTTATCACAGCGGTGGACCCATCTCCCCCATTTTGAGCGCCGGCGTACCCTTATCACAGCGATGGACCCACCTACCCCCACTATGAGCGCCGACATACCCTTATCACAGCGATGATTACGGTAACAGCGTTTTTGTGGGATTACTGTAGGTACACGGTGGATGGTGCATCTCTTGAAATCGCCAGCATTTTTGCACTGCGGGGATGATGTATATAGTTGATATCGCATCCACAATGTACTGCAACGATGGTGTCTTGGTGAAGTGATTAGATCACCGTGTGGACTGCAACTGCTTCCATTCGAAATAATGTTGATATTTCCGAATAGCATATGAAATAACCTCTCTATACAGCAGTTAAGAAGACTATAAGATTTATCGTTTCTAGCTATCATATCATCATTTAGTCAATTAATTCTCATATCCAAAGTTTCAGTAACGAATTTCTTTGGTTTTTGGGACACTGAATTGGAATGGTACAGAAAAATAAATGTCCTCCTGATAACTTACTCCTAAAGTGATGTTTTCCATTTCCCTAGATGGCTTCAACTTTCCGTAGCAATAGACTCCTCCTCTAGGCTGAATATTGAACGAATCGTTGACATTTACTGATATATCAAAGAATTCATTAGCATATTAAACGTGGTTAAATATACATTGACATACGAAGATCATCCGTCCACGAGTTAGGCTGCCCACAGAGTTTGAAGCGGGGACATGGGACAGCCCCGCAATAGCGTCTCTAAGGCCTGTGGCATAAGGGAAATTTATACTGGAGACGTGCGACTGACGCGCGTGCGTCTATATGATGAAGAATAGGGGCTAGCCGCCTCGCAGTCGCAGCTCAGACACACACGTTTACGACGTCGTGACGGCCGTGCGTTCTTTTCATTGAGAATTTCATGCCGCGTGACCGGTTTTCATGGAAAATCTTTCGCAAATGGATGCGTGCATCTAATTAGTCGCATCTACTAAAAATTGCTCTACATTCACAGCGACACGTAGATACGAAGAAATGTTAGCGTTATTAGCGGGTTTGTTATTGCCACGAGGTAACCCTTATCAAGTGAGGAGTATATAAGGGCCTCACTTTTCAGGTAGGCTTCAGCGTACTCTTCGCTTCGGCGAAGAGTGGAGCTCTACGGGGCTCGTCTGGCCTGCTGAGGCCCGGTTAAGACCGTGGCCCAGTGTGAAGACCAGTCGAGATGCGTGGGAGGCCGTCGCGCTCGGCAGTGACACGGATGCGAAATCCGCTAGTAGCGGCCGGCGTCAGACTTCGGCAGGAGCTTGACTCAAGGCAAGCGGAACTTCGTAGAAGGTGAGGTGAGCAAAGCGGACTTCGTAACTGGGGCCTGCACTTTGGTCACATAACCATTCACTCCTCTGCGAACGGTCTAATAATCATCCACTCGTTAGATATAGCTAACGATAAGTTCTACACAAATCCGAAAAATAATTGGAATCAATTGATTTTGGTAGGAGTTGCAGCTGAAAAAGTACCTAGCAGTACCCACAGCTCCGCCGGTGCTGAACGGATCCTGCTCAAACTTTGTACTAAGAGTGAAGGTACTACTGTTCTGCCAACTGCGAGAGGAAATTGGATTTAATTGATTTTGACGAAAGTTTGTGAGGTAATTATGCGGAAATTCCTCCAACAGCACTGCTGTCAGCGCTTGTAGCAGAACAGGTTCTGCACGGATCTTCCGGTAAACAGGCATATAGCTGCAATTAACTAAGTTCTACACAAATCTGAAAAAGAATTGGAATCAGTTGACTTTGGTGGGAGTTGCAGCTGAGAAAGTACCTGGCAGTACCCACAGCTCCGCCGGTACTGAACGGATCCTGCTCAGACTTTGTAGCAAGATTTAAGGTACTACTGTTCTGCGAACTGCCAGAGAGAATTGGATTTAATTGATTTTGAGAGGAGATATTGCTCAAGAATCCTCTGAACCCTAAATTTACCCTAAAATTTAGGGTTCAGAGGATTCTTGAGTTCAGTCTCAACGCTGTGCACATACTAAAATTACGATATGAGGCTTCGCAACGGAAGAATACTAAAATTTAGGGTTCAACACCGGTCCAGAGAATTTCCATCAAACAACTTTCTTCAAAATCAATTATTTCCAATTGTACCAGAGCGGTTAGTTAGAGGACAGTCTGCCCGTTTGAATGAATAGCAAAATGGCCTAGTTCGTTTAGTTACAGCGAAAATAAAAACCTTAACAATAGTCATCTGCACCAGTTCGGCGCATTTTCCTTTAATATCTTTCCCCAAAGACAACTATTTCCAATTTTATTCACATATTTGGATCCAGCACCACTTCCTCTTTTGTTCCGATGAAAAGATTCCTTAAAAGCTCCTTTATTTTTCATGATTTTCCACAGTATTCTCGGTAAAAAAAATTTCGTGTGCGTTTCTTAACGTGTTTAGACGTGCTTCCTCACCACTAACACGTTAGCTACATCATCCTGCTGAAGATCGATCGATACCGGCTTGTTATTCTTCTTCAAAGGGGGGTTCGTAGATTCTTCACACATCAAAGGGGACTTCGTAACTTTTTTCGCTCGAGCTAAGCTCGTGCCGAACTCTGGCCGGCGTTGGCCCACGGACCGCATACGCGTTGCGGTCACCGTGCATTTTTGTTTTCTTTCGTTTTTCAGTTTCGCGACAAAATCCGGTCTCCCGCACCATGATGCTGGTATGATTTCCGGGACAAAATCCGGTCTCCCGCCGGAGTTTGCGGGACAAAATCGGGATGTTGCGAGACAAAAACTAGCTGTTTTCGATGACTCCCGCTCACCCTCGAGCGGGAGTCATTATTTTGTCAGGCGGGGCTCCCGAGCGAATGTCAGAGATGAGAACAAAGTGTTACAAGTTCTCATATCCTAACATACATTTCGCGATGAACAGCGCGGTGGCGTAGGATCAGTTGCATGAAAACTGTCGGAGGTGCACGGTCGCTACGACAGCGTCACTATAAAGTATAAACTGTTCATTTAGGTCGACTGCTTACTTCACTGCGACGCTGTCGCTGCCTGCGACCGTCTACCACCAAAAGTCCTCATGCAACTGTTAACACCCCAACACGCCATCCAACGCAAAGCGTGTGATAGGATATGATAACTTGTAACATTTTCACTCATTTTCTCCGCAGCGACGGTGTCGCTGCGTATTATGCCATAGGCCTTCAATGGTTGCTCCACGTCTCGGTAAGTCACGTGGCTAAGTTGGCGTTAGTGCGAGTTGATAGGCTTTTCAGTTACGTGAGATCAAAACGAATGTGGTAGGCACATCATCTCGGTCCATTGCCGTTGTGCTGACCGGTGCATGGAGCGCAAGTTCCGAATGAACAAACTACATGTCATGAGGGCAAATCGTGCGTTTGAGGCGCGTGCGTCTCTATGACGAAGGATAGGGCTAGTCGCATCGCTGATGTAATTCAGTCGCACGGGTTTACCGCCTCGCGGTGGGCACGCGATTCTCTTCGTTGAGGATTTGTATGCCGCGTTGACCGTAGTACGTGGGCGGTTTGAAAAGTTTCCGGAACGACAATGAAAACAAATCAAATCGGATGCAATTGATATCTCATTTCTTGTCACAATCCCTTTGAAGCTCAGCTCACGTGGTACGGTCTGTTTTCATTTTTCCATTCGTTACCTAGAATGAATTTATTCGGAGGACTCAAAATAACCGGATCGGACCATGATTAACTCGTCGTTTGATCGGAATCTCTTCTCAAACGGGGAGACCTTGGGCTGCTCTGGTAGGCAGAAGTACGATGAAGCTAAGGCAGGAAACTCATTGGATGAAGTGAAGTCTTAAGTTTCATTATCCCAATTTTTTTCCGGTTAGTAACCCATGCAATCGCGGTTATGCTGACATGGAGGGACAACTCCTATTTTTTGGCAAACTCGTGGGTGTCGCTCGAGTTTCCCACGTTCGGAGCTCCCAAAAAATATTGGCGAATATTCAGCTGTGATAGGTTTCCCATCCTCTTCTTGAAATTCCCAAAAACAGTTACCGTCACAACCTCACCTCAGTGGACGGTGCGTTTTTCTTCAGAACCCATTCTCCGTGCCTAACCTACTGTTTTCATCGCCTTTACTGTGACCAGCCTCTGGCAGCTAATCCAGTCTTTAATATGGATCCCAATTATGGGTTGGAATAAAACTCATCCTATCAAAATAATTGGCTGACTTTCATGTTGGATTGCGTTTTTGTCAGGGGCTGGGCAAATGCGGCACCCAGTTTTGAAAATGTTTCTTCAAACTCAGTTCGCCAGGTAAAATAAAAATTAATCAGTTGTAGTAGATGTCCAGATTTCGCTTATTCAGCACTTATTTGTATCCCATCTTCGAAAAGCTTGTCAACGATTTTAATCAAATTATCTAAAACGGTGGTCTTTTTTCGGCATTTCGCGCATGGTTTGTTGTTTGCTCGCGTTCTGCTACGGTTAGTTTTCAAAACTCAGATACTACGGGTGAATAATAAAGGTAATGGTTTTTCAAATTCACCACTAAGGTACAATTTAATCTACTTGCGGTTATCTTCACAAACTGAAAGAATTAATGGAGCCCCAATTTTGACATCTGTCTGCACCTGAGCTCAGCTGAAGTTGCACAAGTTGATCCACTTGTCAAAAGCAGAGCCTTGTTCATATCCATTTGAGATTTATAGTCAACTAGACGGTATGCCCGGCTTCGCTCGGGTGTTTCATTTCTGCCGGCAGTTTAACGCTGACGACGACAACTGTTAAACCCAACGATCCTTTCATAGTGCTCATCATTTTCATGATCAACCCAAAAATCCTTTTTTCATTCACCTCTGAAAGTAGGAGAAGTTGTCTCGTTGGTAAATTCTTCTAAAATCCTTGCCATGTTAACGTTCAGCGTGTTGGAGAACCCCAGTGGACGTGTTTTGACATACCACTAAGTAACTGCAGATGAAATCGACCAAATCGATAACTCCATAATCTCGTGGAATGGGGTCGTCATATTCGTGTTTATCGTATCGAATAACCCCAGTGGACATGCCCTCACCGACCCGTGTGCAAAAATAGCGAAAAATCAATAAAATTGATAATTCAATACTTGGTACAAAATGGTTGTCATATTCGTGTTCAGCGCATTGGATAACCCTAGTAGACATATTCCCAGCGACCTGTGGGCGAAAATTATGAAAAATCAATAAAATCGATAAATCAATACTTGGTACAAAATGGTTCCCATATTCGTGTTCAGCGTATTGGATAACCCCAGTAGACATATTCCCAGCGACCCGTGGGCGAAAATTGTGAAAAATCAATAAAATCGATAAATCAATAGGTCAATCGATAACCTAAAGTAGCCTTAAACCTCCGCCGGCTCGAGATGCATATGTATGCAAAGTTTGGTCCCGATCGGTTCACTCTCCGCGATTTCTATAAGGAACATACATACACACATACATACACATACGTCCGATAGCCTGAGACGTGTCTCAGGCCACCATCACTTTTGATGGTGCCCGGATGGGGAACCTTCACCTATGGTGAAGAGGATAAGATGGGTCCGGGACGCAGTCCCGCACCATAAAAAAAGAGAATGAAACTATGCATTGTAATCCGGGCAAAGCAGGTTTACATGAAATGCGCAGTTGTGGCTTAAATTCTTCACACAATACAGTCTAAGAAAAGCCAGTGTTCATACATGGCCGGCTGATTCCTTTGAAGAAAATGTTTCCATGAAATTGATGGGAATTTGCGGCAAAATTACGGTTTGACCGACAATATCGTTCTTCATTTAGGAAATTAAGCTTTGCGCAGTTGTCAGACTTCTTGCCAATGTTATTGAGGACTAGATGACAGCAAGATCACAAAGGTGCAACTGAAAATGGCTGAGAAATTCGTGAAAACGTGAAAAGAGGAATATCTTGCTTATTTGGAAGAACTGGATGTTGCGCAGTTGTCAGCTGAATTGAGAGTGAAATTCTGAGCAGAATGATATATAATACTTGATACTTTCGTCCACTCCCGACGGAAAAACCAGGGTGAGCCAAATACCCCGTCTGGCTCACCCTCGCGTCTGGCGCCCTCCCATATTGCGTGCTCTCTCGCTAACCCCCCTGAGCTACACGGGGCATTTGGCCCAGGCAGGCTTTTTCAGCCCAGCGTGAAAGGAAGTATCAAGTGTTATATACCATTCTACTCGGAATCTTACGGGTTCGGCAGCTGACAACTGCGCAACCCCTCAATTTTTGATATGAAAGAGATATAAAGGAAAAAAGCGTTTCCATACATGACCCGTTTTCTGGGCCAGTTTCAGATAAAGGCACCTGCTTCAATGGGCATTGCATGCGCAATGATGTCGCCAATACAATAGACAACTGCGCAAGTCACAGTTCCTCAAGATTGGCGAGAAATTTTGAAGGACGCAAATCCCCCGTCTAGGTTTTAAAAATTGATTTCTCCCTGGATTCTTGATGAAATTTGTCGCTCTTGGTGTCATCTTGTAGGGAATTTCGTGTGGAAAATCGGTAACAACTGCGCAACATACAGTTCTGTGAAACTACCGAGATATTTAGCAAAAATCGAGCTGGGACATTTCCTATGTTAGGCTGAGGGCTGGTCTCGGCACGAAAGCAGGAGGCCGGCGCAGTTCTCATCTTCGGCGTCCCATCTTCGAACAAACGATCTTTTCTTCGTTTTCTGAGCAATCTTAAGACAGTTTCGTTGAATCCATATTTGAAACAGCTTCCACTCTCTAGTATGTGTCATCATTCACTTTGTTGAACCCTATCGTAGCACTATCGAAGCTATGGTTGCGGAACAACCTTCACTTTTCGGCCCAGACCTTCACTTTTTTGACCCCTGTCTCACCCCTATCGTACGTATGTACATACATACATACACACACACGCACAGACTTTCTACTTTATATATGTAGACTAGACGGCATACACGGCTCCGCTCGGGAGTTTCACTACCCCGAGCTTTTCACGCTGATGCGGTTAATAAGGATACAAATTCATCCATTTGAAGTGCTCTTCATTTCGGTGATCTCCATGTCTCAAATAGTCTCGTCAACCTTTTTTCCTGTTCGAACGTGAAAAAGCCGTTAGAACTAATTGATCGATACTTTCTTGCAAAATAGTTGTCATATTCGTGTTAGACATATTGTAGAACCCCACCTGACATGTTCTCACCCGTCCCCGAGCGTAGGTGGAAAAAATCGATAAAATCAATAAATCGATACCCGCGCCCAAAATGGTTGTCATATTCGTACTCTGCACGCTGAAGAACCCTAGCAGACACGTCCTTGCCCGTCCCCGAGCCAAAGTGGAAAAATCGATAGAATCAATAAATCGATACTCGCGCCCAAAATGGTTGTCATATTCATACTCAGCGCATTGGAGAACCCTATTAGACACGTCCTTGCCTGTCCCCGAACGAAAATTGGAAAAAATCGATAAAATCAATAAATCAATAATTTGATGCAAAACGGTTGTAATATTCGTGTTCAGCGTATTGAGAAACCCCAGCGGGCATGTCGCCGCCGGTTTCTGAGCAAAAACAGCGAAAAATCAATAAAATCGATGTAATCGATAAATCAATCAATACTCCCTGTCGTAAAGTAGCCTATAACCTCCGCCGGCCCATCATAGACCTACATACAAAATTTGGTCCAGATCGGTTCACTCTCCGCGATTTCTATTCATTACATACATACATACACATACACATACACATACACATAAACATACACACACACAGACAAACTTTCACTTTTATACAGGGTGGCCGAAAAGTATGGGCGCCGAGAAAAACAGTATTTTTCTACTGTGAGCCACAATTACTTTGTGTTTGTCATTGCTTCTGGTACGTAAGTGCATGACCAATCAGTTTTGCAAAAAGCTCCCTGAGCGGTTTTTCTTGGCCCTGATGCAGACCTCCATCTTTGTTTTTAGAAAATGAAGGTGCGCCGCAGGAAGTCCTCATTAAATTTCAACCAGCTCGCCTGAGTTCGCGTGCTAGAGATTATGAGTGCATGCTATTTTAATTCTTCATATTCTCCTCCACAAACACACAGTTAGACAATTTCGCTGTATTCAAATGCAGAGAGCAGGGGCCACATTAATTCCTGTTGTGGAAACCTGGGAACGCCGACTCTAAACACGCAATGGGTGTCTCGGTCCTGTGGGGCCGAGCGTAGCCCTGCTTAAGAGTCATGTTGGGATTTTTTTGTTATCATTGGACGAGCACTTTTCGGAGAGTCTCATCTTGACAGAACTTGGCGTCAATTTTACCATCTTATTCTGTGAAAAGAAAAAATATCTTCACAATTGCGGGCACTTCCCTCTAAACCGTCACAACTCTCTGAAACAACGAGATTGTAACGGTGCTCTTTTTTTCCTAGAGAATCAGTAGCCTTAACTGATAGACTGGTGATTGCTACGAAAATTATGGACAACTTCACTGGTGAAAAGTTTCTCATCAGTTCACAGCACCTCTTCGTGCGGCGCACTAGGATGACCTGGAAGATTTTTCTGCATTTCTCAGCTTTGACGCATTCGCTGGCTATTCCGTTCTAACCAGCTAACAACTACGCAGTCTAAACCCTTACATAGCATTGACCTAAATAGGCCAACTTGTGAGTGCAGGAGTTTTCGACGCATTGTCCAGACTGACAACTCATTTTTCTTGACCCTCTTCTCTATGTTCTTAAAAGTTCTCCCTGTGTTTACCAAACGGGGGCAACCCGTGATTGCTTCCACGTTAGGGGCTCCTACGTCAATCCATGGTTTGGTGATCTTCTGAACTGGGCCCGTAGTAAATCCCCCTAAACTTGAAGTGAACTCAATTCAAAAGTTAACTCTGAGTTAAGCAAGGTCACTTCAACGTCAACTCACTTCAAGCGTATAACGATATGAAGATGAACACGGAGTTGATTGCGCTCTCATAGGAGTTTACTAGGGAAACTTAACTCGGTGTTAAGCAAGTGGTTAACTCAAAGTTGACCGGTCAGAGAAATGAAGAAATAGCGTTATCGGCATTGAAGAGGCCGATAAGCACCTCCTGAGCTACTCAAGCTCAATGCCGAGTTGACCTGCATAGTAACCGATTAACGTGAAATGGTCCGCACAAATTGCTCAATCATTTTGTTTTGACATGATAACGCCTGCACGGGTATATAAACGAAGGAGGGGGTGTGGTTCCGTTCAGATACGGAAAGGGGAACCGAGTACGGTGAGGACGAGAAATGTCGAGGGCAGAAAGGCCCACGCAAATGGTCCGCGGCGCTCGACGGGGGATCTGGTTCAGAGATTTCTTTTTCTACGATCGGGCGACGGCCCATTCTTCTTGCGACGACGCCTAGCTGTATGTAAAGAACAGATCACACAGAAATAGGAAATCCACAGCGTCTTCAAAGAAATCGATGGTCACTTCAAGGTGCTTTCATTTCAGAAAACCTTCCTAACCGCTCAACTCGGCATTGAGAGTTAGGATGAAGGATTACTACGGGCCCTGGTTTCAGAAGAGATATCGACTTTCATTGTATTGCTGCAATTTACGCTCCAGAGCGGGTGGGGCGCAAAATAGATTCGCGGAGAGCCCATTGTCGCACACCTCCATGGAACCGAATGAATTGTAGTTCAGAAGGGAGAGCATTTGACAACGTATCACTTATATGCGAAACAGGAATGAAATTACATTAGACATGAGAAAGCANGACAAGTTCGCTGTATTCAAATGCAGAGAGCAGGGGCGACATTAATTCCTGTTGTGGAAACCTGGGAACGCCGACTCTGAACACACAATGGGTGTCTCGGTTCTGTGGGGCCGAGCATAGCCCTGCTTAAGAGTCATGTTGGGATTTTTTTGTTATCATGGGATGACTCTTTTCTGATAGTCTTATCTTGACAGAAAATGGCGTGGATTTTACCATCTTATTCTGTGAAAAGCAAGAATATCTTCACAATTGCGGGCACTTCGGTCTAAACCATCACAACTCTCTGAGACGACGACATTGTGACGGTGCTCTTTTTTCCTAGAGAATCAGTAGCCTTAACTGATAGACTGATGGTTGCTCCGAAAATTATGGACAACTTCACTGGTGAAAAGCTTCTCATCAGTTCACAGCACCTCTTCGTGCGGCGCACTAGGATGACCTGGAAGATTTTTCTGCATTTCTCAGCTTTGACGCATTCGCTGGCTATTCCGTTCTAACCAGTTAACAGCTACGCAGTCTCAACCCTTACATAGCAATGGCCTAAATAGACCAACTTGTGAGTGCAGGAGTTTTCGACGCATTGTCCAGACTGACAACTCATTTTGGTTGAACCTCTTTTCTATGGTCTTAAAAGTTCTCCCTGTGTTTACCAAACGGGGACAACCCGTGATTGCTTCCATGTTAGGGGCTCCTATGTCATTCCATGATTTGGTGATCTTCTGAACTGGTTTCAGAAGAGATATCGACTTTCATTGTATTGCTGCAATTTACGCTCCAGAGCGGGTGGGGCACAAAATAGATTCGCGGAGAGCCCGTTGTCGCACACCTCCATGGAACCGAATGAATTGTAGTTCAGAAGGAAGAGCATTTGACAACGTATCACTTATTTACGAAACAGGAATAAATTACATTAGACGTGAGAAAGCAGAAGCGCCAAATGAGGCGCCCATACTTTTCGGCCACCCTGTATATACAGATTCATGTGATGAATTAGCCAATAAAACTGCCTAATTTTTTTTGGAAAAAAAACAACTCCTCGGTGGTCATTCCGGAAACTTTTCGAACCGCCCTCGCAATTGTGGTAGCAATGAGATGCGGTAGCTACTTAGAGAACGCGCATCTTGTGCAGCGTTTTTTAGTGAGAATTTGTATGTCGCGTTAACTGATCTATGCCTTCAATTTACTTATTTATTTACTCATTTATTCGGACACTCTCATAGGTGGTGAAAGCGCAGTCCATCCAGGATGTTCTTCAGCGCCCGAAGAAGATGGTAGTCGGAGGGGGCGAAATCTGGGGAGGTACGGTGGGTGCGGAACCGTTGTCCATCCTATCTCCTCCAGTTGCTGACGAGTTGTCGAAGCTACTTGAGGGCGTGCGCTGTCGTGCAGAAGGTGACCTCGACACGTCGACGCCGCTTTCCTCTGATGGCAGAGGTCAAATCCCGCTGTTGACGGCTGTAGACGGCGAGGTTAGCATTTAGTAACTCCCAGAACAGCATCCTCCGCGCATCCGCAGAAACCGCAGAGAAGAATCTACGTGGTGTGTGGGCAGGATCAAGCGTGTGTTGATAAATTATCAAGAGGGGGTCGTGAAGGGGTAGGCAAAAGAGGGAAGGGGGAGGTCGTTGAAGAGTGTCATATTCTTTGACCATATTTGTGCGCACGTCGTACCAGTCCTGCCTATCACCAGAAGCCGACTAAGAGTTATTCTATGAAGCCTACCCAGCTGTGCTTTTCCCCCGAGGTACAGCTCTCTATGTTCAGTAGGAAAGATTCAGCACGAGAATTAGTGAAGTGAGGTTTTCACGATAAAAACGGCCTTTTTACGTGTTTTCATCGACTAATTCGAACAGAAGGAAGGATAATTGCAGAGAAGTAAAGCGTATAGGCTGAAAGCACAAACCTTCTACTAATTGAAACTGCAAAAACGATTGGCAAGTCAATTAACTAGTTCTCTTGTTATTCATGTTCATTTACAACCATGCCTATGAGAGAGTCAAAATTTTCGGCGAAAATTTTTGAAAGTTTGTACTGCAAGTCCCACGCAGTCCTGTGGGCCGGAAGGAGGCCATTCTGTGGACCTCACCCAGCCGTACTCTACCCACAAGTTTCAGCTCTCCATTTTTGAGAGAAAAGATTCAGCACAAGAATTACAGAGATGAGGTTTTGTCGATAAAAATGGCCTTTTTTACATGTTTTTATCGACGGAGTTGAATCGCAGTGGAAGCAAATGCGGAGAAACGACCTAAATAGCATGAAAGCGCGAACCTTCAACTATTTGCTTCCACTGCGATTCAACTCCGTCGATAGAAAAATCGGCACCTCAATGGAATAGATTTCCTGCTATTCATGTTCATCTAGAACCATGCCTCTGAGTGAGCCAAACTTTTGGTAAGCATTTTTGCCCGTTCAAACTAGCTAATTTTGCTCAGTCCTGCGACCAAACAAAAAGTCATTTCGTGCAGTACGTTTGATTTTGTTGAATCCACTACAAGTGTACGTATAATTCAGAACATGCTAGATCGGAACGATAGTCGCCCACTGCCCACATTTTTACGTTCTGTAAAAAATTGGCCTCAGAGAGGACCGAACCCCTGACCGTGTAGGCGTTGGCGAAGGTGGTAGGAGAACTGAACGAACAGACTTCTGTTTACAGGCGGTCTGGAAAGAAATGAGTTCTGCTGTTTTCTTGCGGTGGCCAGGACCATGGACCGTTGATCCCAGGTAATAGCTCGTATGCGAGAAGGGGGGGGGTCGTACTTTTGCCAACTAAAAGGGGTGGGGGATTGTATTGGGGTTCACTTTTTATCGTCACCACGCTTGACCCTGATCACGAGTTAACCCACTTAATTCGAGAGTATGTCACCTGTGGCACGTGCTAACGTACACATGACTGAGTGTCTGGCTTATGCTGCGCCAGAACAGTCCCCGCTAAAGTTTTATGGCTTAACCATGTTGGCTGCATACGTTGTCGGGCAATAAATCACAATGCATGGTTCAGCACGTGACGCTCTTTTCCAGGAACGGTCATATTCGTTCAGGATAACCTGAATTGGTAAAATTATTGCTATTCCCAGCAAGTAATGTGCAATAAGCGGTGAAAACGGGAGAGCGGTAAACGGGAAAGAGGTCACCAATGGTTCCCCATCACTTCTGGCTAGGATCCCCCCATGTCGTTTTTATTTTTTCTTGTTTTTGAAAATGGTCTTCCGGCCCGTGTGCTGCATGTTGTGACTCCAGAAGGAAGTTTCCATTGCTTCATATAAAAATGGAGCCACACACATGAATGAAATTACCGAGGGTAACTGTGTTAACGCCCCAAAATTCAGCCATCATTAGGACGGCCATCGAACGCTTACCCTGGATAATGTCAAAGATCCATCCAGGTTCTGGCNGACCGTTGATCCCAGGTAATAGCTGGTATGCGAGAAGGGGGGGGGGGTCGTACTTTTGCCAACTAAAAGGGGTGAGGGATTGTATTGGGGTTCACTTTTTATCGTCACCACGCTTGACCCTGTGTTTGGGTTGGGTCGAGGCTGAACGGGTGGCTCCATTTCGTGTGGGAGCCAGTAGCCAACACGCGTATCATTACGCTAGCCTACCCAGCTCTCATCCCCCGTCACCACATTGGCGAGAAAGTCTGTGCGGTAGGGAAGCAGCAGCAATGATTGGTAGATTGAGGCACGAGCAGCACGGTTAGCGTCGGTGAGCTCATGTGATATCCATCGTGCCACCACTCTACGGTATCCGAGTGCATAGTGGCGGTCGACGATGGTAGAGTGGTGGCGCCCGATCATCTGTGCCAATTCGCGAATCGATGCCGTCGGTCGCTCATCAAGCGCTTTTTGCAGGTCATCCTTCAACTCAGGTGGTCGCCCAGTGGTTGAGCCACTGAAGTGATGTGCCGCTCGAAGCAAGTCGGCGGCTTATCGTCGCATGGCTCACAACCGTCGAGTCGAATGCTGCATTGATGTTATCGGCTGTCTTCTGTGTTCTGGTCCCTCGTCGGTGCTTGTACAACACAGTTGCTCGAAGTGGCTGCTCATCCATTTGCGCGGCTAATTGAAAAGCCGCGCAGAGCCGTTACCCTTCAGGAGGATGCTACAGGAATATTCCATTATATATTTGTATAGACTTGTCCATAAGTCTTGAGAGAAATTTTTCGGTAAAGTGTCTCAATCTTCTTCCGACAAACTAATACTTGCGTCATTCGCTGTAGGCAGCCTTGTCAGAGCTCCTTTCATGTACTAATTATTATACTAGAATTCCGCACAATAACGTCAATAAATCTACAAATCCCTCCTATATAAAGAATGGTAAGGGTACAAATTTTTCGAGGGTCAGACGTAAAAGTCTTGCGAAATCCTCGGCTATTTTGGCCTATCCCGGCATATGATGGAGCGATTGACAATGCTGAGGAGAGATGCACAGCTTTCAGCGGGCTAAGCGATTTAAAGAGCTAGGGGAATCTGGATCTTAGCGGGACCTCTCCTGGCATGTGATTGGCAGCGAGGCTCACACTTTTGGCATTCTCGCACATTGGATGACTCATCTCTCCGCTGGCGGTCTCAAAGCCTACGGGTGGAACAGTGTTTACAGCTTCCGCGCTGTGCATTATACTGAGCAGAATAACACCCCACCAACTCAATCACTCAATACAGCGCTGCTCAGTTGGCCCCGGCGGCCGCGACGCGTTCGCTCGCGTCCGCCACGGTGGCCCCGGCGGCCGCGACGCGTTCGTTCGTGTCCGCCACGGTGTCCCCGGCGGCCGCGACGCGTTCGTTCGCGTCCGCCACGGTGGCCCCGGCAGTTGCGACGCGTTCGTTCGTGTCCGCCATGGTGTCCCCGGCGGCTGCGAAGCGTTCGTTCGTGTCCGCCATGGTGTCCCCGGCGGCTGCGAAGCGTTCGTTCGCGTCCGTCATGGTGGCCCCGGCGACTGCGCCGCGCTCGCTCGCTTCCGCCACGGTGGCGCCGGCGCACAGTGGGTAATTTCGAGCATCTAGCCGATCAAAATTATTTTCTGGAGAGCCGCTGGATGAAATGCCTTAGTTTCTAGTACATATACTCTGTTTACTCTGCTGCTTCTAAGCACTACACATGACCTGTGGAAGCCAAGGTTTTAGGGCAGTTTCCATTATATCTGAAATAGAGCCCGAAAGTGCAAAATCGTGTGTTACTACTACTAATTTTTCCCGCACCATCTGGGCCACGCAAATTGAAACCTTTAAGCGTTTTTGAAAACAAATGAGCCCCTGAGACATGTATATGCGTTTCAATCTCGAGTTTGTAGAAATTTCCAATCAATGGGCGTGACGAGAATTCACGTAAACTGCTAGGTATTTTATGAGTTTTCACAATCAAGAAAACCGTAATTCAAGGACTGTCGCTCATTTAAATAGCTTGTTCAGTCATGGAATGTTAATTTACGTATAAACCTTATAAGCATCTAGAAATCTGGTAGGATTTGTTAAGGTTGGGCTTGATAAAGGTGGTAGTCTGCAGGGTAGGTCAACACAGGATGTCTATGAAGACGGTGTTATTCCATTTTTAATTGGGATTTTCTTCACCAAGTTTTCTATTTATATTAGTTTTTCGTTGAGCCGTCTCTACTTTCCCGATTTCAATACATTTTTGTCCATATTGTAACCTCAAAAGTGGCGCTTCGCCTTTCCTCACTTGCTCCCATCATGTGCACTATAGGTGTGAGTTTAACGAGTCTTAGGGGTTGCTCAAATAAACTAGACGACGAAAAGCGTTTCGTATCATTACCAGCAATGACATTCTGGAAACAGAACTCCTTGCGGGGTTGCAACCTCATTTCCCAGAAACATATCAAAAGCATCTGTCCTAGAGAGTAGTGGTTTCGGCCTACATCTGAGTGTTTTCTGTAGAGGGTCGCAGGCGGTCGTAAAAATAACACATATGCTCATATAGAGGAAGATTATTGCTAGCCTCTACACATACTTTTCTAGCGGAATCTCGTGGAACTTTTTCTAGATCTAACCGAAAACGCGAATGGCTCAAGTGCTTACTCGCTCATTCCTCGGCCAAGTATTCATTTCTTCCATATGCCCGAGAAATATGTTAGGGAACATGAAAGTTTGTTCCAAGATCTATTGGAAGATTCCCAAATGGGAAATTCAGACGACAAAACAAGAGACAGAGACAACCTGTAAAGTACTCATCTGTTTTACGTGAGCGGTGTTGGATTTATATGCTATCTTTTCGTTATCTAATCATGTCCCGCCAGGTGATGGGTCGCCAAAAAACCACTTATATCGTGTGCGCAGACTCTTAGCGAATGCTTTGGTGCAGTAATCACGACTTCATACGGCAGCTCGAAAAATACATTTTGAGCGGCTGGATCTGCGAAATTGCACACTGTGCGACGACTGCGGCGCGCTCGTTCGCGTGCGCTGTCTGCCAAGGTGGGTCCGTGAGTTCGTCTGCTTTGCCTTGGCCGATCAGTGGTGCAAACGTCATGGTACAGGTCTTCCTTGGCCAAGCCGTGAGGAAAACTCAAGGACGATGATCCGTCTTGGCCAAGCAGTCGGGAAAACCAGATCAGGATGGGTCCGCCGAGGGAGAGGTGAGGAAAGCGCCAGAACACCAGTCCACAGAAGGAGGATGAGTCCATCCTTATCCAACAGTGAATGGCACCAGAATACTGATCCGCCGATGCAGAAGTGAGGAAAAGCCGACATACTGGCACCCGATAGAGAGATGTGTCAGCGGTGACCCAATAGTGGGAAAAACGTCAGGGTACGGGTCCGCCTAGCCCAAGCGGTGGTGGAAACGACACGGTACGGGTCCTCCTTGCCCAACGAGTGGCGTAAACGTCAGCATACGGGTCCGCCTTGGAGAAGCAGTGACGTAAACGTCAGGGTACCCAAGGAGTGGCGTGATGGACAGGATACGGCCCTCTTTAGCGAAATAGTGAGGAAAGTTCCAGGATACTGGTCTGCCTCGGCTAAGCAGTCGCGTAATCGACAGGGTGCGAGACAGCCTTGTTGCTAAGCAGTGGTGAAAACGCCAGGCTACGGGTCCGCCCTGACCAAGCAGTGCAGAAAACGCCATTCACGAGTCTTCCTTGGCCAAGCCGTGAAGAAANAGGTGCGGTAGAATTGTGTGCGCGGAAAGGAAGGGGCCGCGTTTTCTAAGGATAACAGTAGCGGACGCAGAAAGTGGACAAAAAAAAGGGGGGTGTCGTGGGGAAAAAGTGGGGTCTCCACCATTTTGTGGACCCAGGCGAAAGACAATGATAATAAAATCTTCTGAAAAATTAAACAGCTAATAATAATTATTTTAAAGATAATAATAAAAATAAACAATTGAAAATAATTTGATACTGCGTTCGTCACTGGCGAATGGGAGGGGAGGGGGTGGCGGGGAGTCGTAGTGGAGTCGATTTTTCATCGTCACCACGCTTATCCATGAGGAATGTACTTGAATACAGACATATTCAACTACAGTAGGTTACGCGCTGTCCGAAACCACGGCAAAAATGACGCAATGCTCTTCTCGCTTTGTGTGAACTGCTCGCAGATGCTACGGAAGATCCATCATCTTTCGAAAACCATGTTACTTTGGGTGTTCGAATATTCGAATGTTTGACTCTGAGTATCCTGGACGCTTCTGGGTACATTCCAAGCTGAAACATCAAGTATATCATACATTTCTAACACCTACACATTGCGAATCGTCCTTATATTCTGATTACTTCGATTTTGGTGCTTTCCGTTCGACTTGTGGCTGCATTCCCCTTGTTTCTATTATACATACTAGCCACTTCATTCTATTTTGAGGTGTAATATTGCGGCTTGGCGCCATCTATCAAGTAAATAAATAAACAAATAAATTAGGCTATCTTATTCCGCATTCCTCATACCTTCTCTTCAAAATCACCAAAATATTCCTTTGCCCAGTCGTTGGAAGTCTTCTCCTGCACTAACGCTGCACAATGAGCAGAACTTCCAGGCCAGACCTTGTCCAGAGCACCATTTCTTCTATTTTTCTTCATCATCCTTGATCATAAAATTTCTTGATCGACAAAATGAGTTGGACTCTGGATTCCATAGCTGTCGTTAATTTTATTTTCTTTCACATCAACATCTTACAGCTGTGTGGAAGCAGAATTATGATCATTAAAGGAACGAACACCTTGCTCAAGTCTTTCTTGTTTTAGTTAAAATGCTTCATAATTTCTAACGCTTACTCAGAGTTAGAACTACAACTGCAATGTAAATTAATCTACAATGTACAACTGCAGATGCCTCGAGTGCAAAATTACATTTTAAAGACCTCTTCCTTGATTTCTTCTCTTCTGGGAGCGCTTTTCGTCTAAATTCCTCTCCCTACTTTGTTCTCAATATTCGATATCCTATTATATTTCAATCGGAGGAGTCACACTCGTCGATGAATCGCGGGAAACCTTCTTCTCTTTTACTAGTTATGCATAAACAACACGCGATCCAATAACACATGTTGTGTAATAATTCGTGACGATCATTGTTCAATCGCGGCCAGAATCAAAATTCACGGTCGCGCCGCGACGCCGCATCGCGATAGAGATCACACTAATTTCCAACAGTCCTAATTAACAGATGCTACTATTGTGTGAGAGAGTGAGTGGAGCTGATTCACCTTTTTTTCGCGTTTTGCCGATGGAGCAGATTTTTTCACTTTTATGTTTCGTTTGATGCATCTTCTATGGCGTCACTATCAACGAAATGGGATGGAAATGGGGGGGGAATCAAGTGAAGCTTCGCATATATTCAGAATAATAATTTTTTAAAGGTTTACATATATCCGCGATAATAATTTTCTTATACGAGGCCTTCCCCCTGAATTTTCGAAAAAAATGCAATTTGAAAAGCCAAAGGTCAGCCACGAACTCAATAAATGTCTCAGGGTCCAACTTCCTGCGAATACAGGATATTTCTGGAATTCATCCGGTGTTTTAGTCATTCGGAGGCAATTAACATAATTTATTAGAACATTATTTATCCCCTAAACAACCCGAACATTCGAAATTTGATAAGAACTCATCTAAAAAAGAATAGAACAGAAAGAGAGGCTAGAGACCAGAATACTATCCTACCGATATGCCGTATGTACCTCCTGCAATTCCATCTAACTAACCACGTATTTTTGCACAAATTCGAGAGTCTTCCATATTTCGAGGATCTTCATTGGACCTCTAGACACGGACCACTCACATAGTCGTTTTTGAACCACCGTGAGGCTTCCGCCGGAAGTCCTCTAGTCTTTGCGCTCGTGCACACATCTTATGGTAAGACATACGCTCTTTTTGAACTAGCAATCCCTTCCGCTAAGAAGACACGACGTCAGCGTACGGAGGCCGGGAAGGAGGGGGGGGTATCATCTGCTATAATTTATGTCTGCGATATATTTTCACGCACTACAAGATTCACTGAAAAAAATTGTTGTTTGAGAGAAAAAACGCAGAAATGGGGCTTAACTTAGAATAAAAAGAAATAACTTGGCCACATGCCAGCCAAAAAAAAAAAAAAAAAACAAAGCTGATGGGCAGGGAACTGCCGCGAATCGTTGGTTTTAGGTAGAAAACTATTGGCGTAGTACGTAAAAATTATGGAATCCGCAGAAATTCCAGTATTTATGAAATTTTCCTTTCCACACCATGTTGTGAAGGTGGGATACCTCTTATCTGCCTTACGTTCCGGCAAGAGCTGCCTTCCTCGGTGGTTTGATGAGTTTTCGAACGTTTACTGGTCCTTATTCTTCTTATAATGAGGTATCTTTCATATTTATTCATTTATTCATCTTATTTTATTGATTAATTCGTTTATTTATACATTTACATGAGGATTTACTACTTCAAGGACATGTTTGGCCTCTTTCGAAACTAAAAATATCTAGCTAAAAACTACAGAAAACAACTTGGCCACGTGCCAGCCAAAATTCACCCAGCCACGCAACCATTCTGCCTTCACTGACTACCTTAGCCGGGTTTTATTGTCGACTCGGGTCGTTGGGCGACAGGTTTTGGCCCGTTGCCAAACGACCGGACTCGCCGATAAAAGCCGCATCCTTGTAGAGTTTTTGTTTATTGTGTGCATTTTTCCGTACCACGGAGTGAGTACTGCTGCTGTACAGGGTCGCGAGGCTCCTGCGGTTGTGCTGCCGGTGCGAGTACGATGTTACGCGATCCGTTGCCCTCGATGTCACCACGTCGTCTGGTGCTTCACGGTGCCAGTCATTCGACCGAGATTGACGACGACGATCTGCCAGAATCGTTCTACTTCTCACCACGACTGCTTTCAGCATTCAGTGCCAAACACCGTGATAAGCAACCGCTTGAACAGCACCATCGACGACTGCTACAGATGGCTTCTGCTGCTATTCCTATTATTCACCGATATGATGTGAATGGAGAGCGACGGACGAGTGAAGTTGGTGAGTGGTTTTTCACGTTGGTTTTGCATTTTTTGCGGGAAATTTCCGTGGGATTACTGGAAAACCCCAGGATATTACTACAGTGCGTTTCATAAGTATAGACGCACCCCAGAAAATGCTGGTACACAGTTGCGCACAATCTCTCGGGAGGAACCACGAACACAGGTCGAATCAGCGTGCCCGAAAACCCTAGTTCCTCTGGTTTCACCTGGAACTAGGGAGAAAATTGAGCAGATTCAGTAGACAGGCCTCATAACTACCGTTTCATAAGTATAGACGCACTTTCAAAAATCAATTGTTTCACAACGGGAGCTGCCTTGCAACAGCAGATTAATAGTTGCTAGGCCCTTATCACTTCGAAATAACTGAGAAAATGTGGGTTAACACGGATTCACCCATTCTTTCCGACAACTGACTGCCGAAACACTGCTAAGTAGAGATGACATATTTTTGAGGTTTTTTTGTGTCACTAAATGACCGATTCTCGCCATCATTTCTATCCATTAGGATGCCTCAGGGATCTTCCAGGTTGATAGTATCGAATGACAAAAACTGCCGTCGCTTTGAGTTCTCTAAACCATTTTTTCATCGAGCGACAGGCATGAGTCGCGCACGTTTTTTTTGATGGAAAGATGCGCTTCTCTGTCTTTGAGCTGCAACGGGAGGGGGTAATTAACCACCAAAGCAGTGCTTATTGTTGCCCCGATCCCATAGCTAGACCCAAATGGTTGCGCAATTCCTCACGGCTTTATTTTGCTCAGGAGAACATGGCGATCGTCACGTCCAAAAGCTCATCCGTTGTTTTAGACCTTTTGAGAGCCCGTACCATGTCCAAAAAGTTATTCTGGGTAAGAAAAGCCCGATTTAGGTCGCACGGAAGTGAAAACACATTGCTGAAAAAAATGTACAAGAAGAGCCAGCCTTTCTCAGAAAGGGCTTTTTGGAGGTGAGCGCTACCAAGGTAGGGGACGGTTTCTACCAGGACGACGTCCTCGATATTGCTTCCATTCCTATTTATTCGCGTTCCTTGAACCTTTGAACACCTTTTATAATCAACTCCTCCATTTCCTCACAGCTCACAGACGAAGAAACCCATTTTTCCAACAAAGAAGTAGTCCGGCTCATGCCTGTCGCTTGATGAAAAAATGCTTTAAGAAACTCAAACCGACGGCAGAAATTATCTTCTGATAATAGCAGCCTGGACGATCCCTGGGGCATTCTACTGGATAGAATTGATAGCTAGAATCGATCATTCAGTGACACAAGAAACTTCAAAAAATACGTCATCTCTACTTAGCAGTGTTTTGGCAGTCAGTTGTCGGAAAGGATCGGTAAATCTGTGCCAACCCACGTTTTCTCAGTTATTTCGAGGTTATAAGGGCCTACCAACTATTAATCTACTGTTGCAAGGCAGCTCCCGTTGTGAAATAATTGATTTTTGAAAGTGCGTCTATACTTATGAAACGGTAGTTATGAGGCCTGTCTACCGAATCTGCTCAATTTTCGCCCTAGTTCCAGGTGAAACCACAGGAACTAGGGTTTCCGGGCACACTGATTCGACCTGTGTTCGTGGTTTTTCCGGAGAGGTTGTGCACAACTGTGTACCAGCATTTTCTGGGGTGCGTCTATACTTATGAAACGCACTGTATTATAGTATGCATTACTACTCCTGGAAAGTTTCTACGATGCGACTGACCCACTGACTATGCCGTTGGGTCAAACGTGCCTCATAACAATGGCATATTTATGCCGGAGAGAGTGTGGATAATTAGGAAAGAGAGAGAAAAACAAACAAAAAAAAAACAAGGAAGTAAACAGCAGTCTTTACTAGCTGCGTGCGTCCGTCACACATGCGATCTCACGATATCCCCAGACGCATCCTTCACGCAGCGCTGACGCAGGAGAGACGCACGTGTTTGCGACGTCACGGCTATTTGAGGTTATTTTGTGGAAAACCCTCTTCAAACCAAGGCTAGGATTCACGAAATGCTACCCAAGTAAACCAGATATAGTTAGCAAGATAGAGCACCTTATAGACAACGCGATATTAGGAGACGCAGACTGTCAAAGTTGGTTTGCTAATCTGGATGTGCGTTTATGAGTACCAGCCCAAAGCGCGCCGTTGACGCGAGAGCGACGCGTGCATCTGTATAAATTGCCCTCAAGAGGAATCTGCTGGGAATAGTAAGGAAGAGAAAAAAAGAAAAAGAGAAAGGAGGGAGAAAACTACAAAGGGAAGCTTACAGATTCATCCAGATTCCTTAGTATTCCAAGAAGATTCCTCCTGAGGGCAATACCAATTAAATCGCTTAGAAGGCTCAAATAAAGGTTTGGGTTTTCAGGATCTTTTTGACAAAAACTTTATTGACCATAATAAAAATAAGTACATGAATTCAGCTGTGATTCCATAACCTATTTGGTTAATTTAGTTTGAAATACTTGTAAAAATTACTTCCTTTGAGTCCTTTAAGTCGTTTCATTGGTAAAAATGTGGAATTTTCCACTGGAGATTAACAACAAATAAAAATTTTGGTTTTCAGGAAGGTGCCCAGCTAGAGGGCGAAGCGCGCCAGGTACCCCAAAAGGGGGAAGCGCGCCACGTACTCCTAGGAGGTCACATACCCCTAGGGGGTCAAGTAGCAATCCACGTACGTATGTCTTTGAAATCTTTTTGTGCTGCAAAACTCTGGAAAAAAAACTAATTTAATAGCAAAAAAACCTGAAGCAGCAAAAATATTAGAATTTTTCGGGGTGAAAAGTGGTACTTCCCCGTCCACTCCCCGGGGAAAAGGATGCTGATCAATCATTTCGTCCAGAAAATGGCCACTGATGTCTGTGCAGACTGCCGTGCACTTGAGGTCTTCGGGAGGAGTTCGGTGGACGAACAGCCATCAAAACAGCCTAGGCTGTTGTTATTCTTCTGAAGATTACTGCGACAATAACCTTTACTTCCTCTTCCTTGTCTTCTCCGTGGAGGTCGGCTCGGTCTCGAGATCCAGAGATGTTCCATCTGTTTCCTTCGATGCTAGGCACCCCGGAAAATGCCTGTTTTCTGGATTCGCAGCCTTTTTTGGTGTCCCCTTGGCACGAAATCTTCCACTATCCACTACTGACCAGTTCAGCTGGCCTTTCTAACGGGCCATTCTTTATTGCTTCGTACTTTACTGCGTAAATTCTGTACTTTGCGACCAAGCATCCGTCGCGAACGAACTGTCGTCGGCAGACGAACGCCCTTTGATGAGCAGTTGTCGACGTGTTCCCTCTTCACAGAGATCAATACCGCCGGAACTCTATCAGCCAGTAAACTGCTGACGTTCCTGACTACCGGCTCATGGCTATCTTGCCCACGATCTGCATGTTTTCGCCAACTACCCCCTCAAAATGGAGTTTAAATAGGGTAGAACTCGTTCCTCGTTCTTCTTGTGACCAAGATAGCATCACTTTATTCGCTTGGGTCATTGATGTCTCGTCATCAATTTCTGGATCTTCCTGGCAGGAGTCCTACTCAAAAGAGTAAACTGTCACGGGTCCAGAGGGTACACAACCCCTGGACCCGTGACAGATCCCCTTGTTATTTATATTTTGACGTGGAATGGCTGTTTTTCGAGAGCAGCACTTCTCTCGTCATTTGTGCGCGAGCAAAATGTGAGAGCGGCGCTGTTTTCCTCGATCAATGCCATTTTTTAGGATTTGATTCACTACATCTCATTTTTTTCTCGCTTTGTCTTTGTCTCTCTTTCCTTGAGGGTGGCTCTTAGACCGAAAATGAGTAGATCAAGTGGTCAGCTCGGAATAATTATGATGAGGTCATAAGGAACAAATGGCAAGTACAGTTGGCGTCGATGGCGGTGGCCTTTCCGCGTCCTCGAAAAGCACGCGACGCGACCGCGCCGCTTGCAGTGGAATTTTCGCCGCAGTGGCGAATTTGTTCTTTTTCTTTTCGAATTCGAATCTTCTTGATAGTTGTTCACTACATTTGATGTTAACTGACATGGAAACTAACTGGTTATCAAGAAAATCCCATAGTTTGTTGTACCGGAGAGGATTCCTGCTCGAGCGGCGCGGTTGCGTCGCGTGCGTTTTGAGGCCGCGGAGAGGCCACCGCCATTGACGCCCATGGTAACTGTGAAATCATTCAAATGAAATGGGAATTTCTATGTACTGTAGTTGATTGTGCAGTTGTTTTCGTATGCATCAAAACAAAACCCAACGAAGCTCTGCATTTCTGTGACAAAAAACCAGGATTAGACTCCATTCATTTTTTTTGAACTGTGGATTTTTGGATGATTATTTTTTCTCCCGTCAACCTCATGCTTTTGCTGTTGCAGTAAAATTTCCAAGGAAAACTCGGACAAGCAAATTCAGTTCGAATTCATATTTTTGCTCCAAATTCTAGCCGTTCATGGGCTTTTTTATTTATTAAAATACATCTGATGTGTTCGTAATATACGAGACAAGAAAGAATTCAGCGTAGAGACAGATTCAATGTGACAGAACAAAAAACATAAAATACTGAATACAATAGTAGTAAAATTTTCCAACGGAGACGATTTTTGTAATGACACCTCATTTCGCGGGTTTAATGGAATAATTGTTACCTCGCCTTAGTGTTCATGTCCAAAAAATGGACCAATTTTCTGGAAACAGCAAGAAATTCTTGGGAAGCAAATCAGACGGGTCTCGCCAAATCGGTGGCGCTTTCGCCAAACATAGGTCTAAACAGGATCACAGTGCTAATGTGATTGACCGATCAGTGATGACGTCATTATGAATAACTAGTAAACCTTACTTCATACAAAATATGTTGTGAAAAGGCCGTCTGTAGGAAAACCGAAAAAATTTACCATAATTCCACCGGAAATCTGCACGAATTTCTTAGGCAATAGATTCTTACAGAAATAGAAAAGCATCCAGAAATTTCTGGAGCAATGCGGGCGGTTTTCTCCTAACTTTTCTAGAATATTCGTCGATGTTACTATATCTCCAGGATATATTTACTAGCTATATCTGACCAGGTCATTTGGACTACTCAGTATCTGCTTAGGAGCCACCTAGGTCATCCCCATCTTGTTAACCTCTTAGGTTCCTCACTCGTCGTGCAGTCTTTCTCTTCCTGTTGCCATCTTTCTACTGTGCAATGACCAATTTCTGTAGATTTTTCCGGAATTCTGCAGTTCCTGGGTCTGCCTTATTCCTTATTTCCCTGTCATCTCTAACCACTAAATTAGGAAAATGTTCAAACTTGGCAAGATCGCGAAAATTCCTACGTTCAAAATCGGTGAGGTCGATGAGGAGGGAGAGGAGCGAGTATGGACGCAAACACATGGCGTACCTCACTATGCTATACGGAAAATGAGTGAGTTTTCCTGGGAATTCTTACGGATTGGTGTGAATAGGCAGAGGAACAGGATATGAGACACAATTTGGAGTCAGTGTCTGGGAAGTTGGTTCCATTGGCATGGCTAGGGTTTACTTATTGGCATTTCCTTCCATGGGTTTCCTCGAGCTTGCGGAGATCGCCTGTGAAAGTTAAATGAAGGCCAAGAAATGGAATCCGCTGTGAATGGCTCCACAGATCCAGAATAGACAGGATTATCCTGGGATATTTTAATGAATTCAAAAAGGTGAATATGGTGAAAAAGCCAAGTATTCCAGCGGCTCCCTGCATCATTGAGATTACCCAAGGTAAACGTGTCGACACCGTACGAATTTGTCCATCGTTTGCACAGACGTCAACGCGTTCACCCTGGGTAACCCCGTAATGCATCTAGGCCCATGTTTTCTTCAATCTGATTTGATATTAAAAGTTGCGGAATCCTTTTCGGAGCCTTGTTTTTCCTTTTGCCTTTTCCTTTTGCAATCTGTTCAATTGAAATTCAATCGGACTAATTTTTCCAAAGGTTCCCTTAGAAACTCTATCAGGTAATGTTGTAAGAATTTTTCTTGATTGTAAAGAAAAAGAATATTCAGGAAAAATGCGAATAAAAAACGCTTTTTCGTGCCAGGTAAGAGCCTTTTGTTGCCCAATCTCTCTCTACAATATGGGTTGAACACCGCACAATTGATACATTCCCAAGGTTAAGAACCTATCGCTAAAAGTAACTCTGTAAGATTCCTATTTACTGCAAATTTTTTATGTATGGGGTCCCTAAATGGGAATGAAATCATGCTGAAGCCTCGCTACTGCCTTTTGGGTAACCCTTTTACCCTGAACAGATATGGAGAAATGGGGTAAAAATCGTAGGTTTTCTGTTAGTCTTTTGAGTGAAAAGAATATTGTCCAAGGATTTTGATGCCCATATATTCCAGGCTCTCCCCCGACTATGATGTCGGCGACGTCACCGAAACGACCACTGGACGAATCGCACACACCAAAACTGCTGAAGATCCACGATGGAAACATTATGCGAAATGTATCTGCTACTGTAAGTTTTGTACAGTTCCTAGTAATTGTTACCCCTATGATGACGTCACAAAGCCTACCCATCGGACCCTGATGATCTTGACAAGCCCGTAGATAAGATGGCCAACGCAGCGCGATCTGACTATTTCCTCGAAATTCTGGCGCTGATCCAAGACCAGCGCAAGAGCGTGGCATTCACGGAGAACGCAGAGATGCTTGTCGCATCGCGAAATAGCGCAGCATTCGGCGGATAGCGGTGAGTGGCGAGAAGCAAGGCGTTTTTGTCGCTGGGTTCGCGTGGACGCAGTCCAGTGCGCCAGCGCTCCGCTTCCCGGTGCACGCTTCGCTGCGATTCGACCGCTTTGTGACGTCATCCGCACCGTAATCCAGCCGTCAAACTGGCTGCCACTACCGTAATCTATCCGCATGAAACTGCGCAATGTTTCATTGAATCTGCCTCTATAATAAACAAATTCATACAGGTAAGAAGACCAGTATCTTTCTGGATTTTTTCTTTTCCCGCCTTTTCCTGAGAATTTCAGACTTCCTACTTTTATCTGTGAAAATATGTGAATTTTAAGGAATTCGGAGCCTTCACAGAGGTAAAATTTCCGCTTCTGGGTTGAGAAATCGATCAATAAATCTTATGTTATGCATACAGCTGGCGGAATAGTAGACTCCGAAGAAACTGATCGATTTATCGATTCGTTTGGTGTCTTTCTAATTTCGTCTTTGTCTGGTCGATTGAGCTTAATCTTCGGACGGTTTCTCCGAGTGATTAGTCGACAGATATATCTGAGAACGTTCGATTTGAAATCGATCAATAAAGCGCGTGAATCGATTTATCGATTTACATATATTCACGCTAGATCGCTAGATTCGGAGGAATAACTTTATACAAGGCCTTAGGAAAGCGCTCTTGGGATTTTCTATTCAAATTTCTCGGAAAAACATACAATTATTGATATTCAAGAGATTTGTCGACTAATCAATACATCCTTCTCATAGGTTGTGGAAAATCAATAAAATTTTGCTCTATTTCTCGAAAAGATTATCCAGAACTTCTCGAGAAGGTCACTCTTTTTTCTTCTCTGTGGACGAATGATTGACTAACAATCTTCAAAGAAAGCATGCCACTTCTGCATGTATTGTGAAATCAATCGATATATCGATTTCTTCTTGCAGAACCTTGTCCATGATCTCCATGAAACAAAAACCGCTCCCACGTCTATCGATGCTCCGTCGGCACTGCCAGAGGCGCGAGTGCTCTGCTTGTACACGGGTGGTACGATTGGAATGAGGAGTCATGACGGAGGTGAGTTTGGCAGGGAAGTGGGCGTGGTTTACCCATGTCTATGATTGGGCGTTGTGAAGTTTTCGCTGCTTAGTTAACAGATAAAGGGGTATTTTTGAGTACAATAAATTATAGCTAAAGAACAATCAGGGTAAGAGAATTCCATGTTTTTGTTGCACTAGAAAAAATACCTTTTTTCACTGAATTTTTCTTTCATCTAGTTAGAATTGATAGAAGACTAACCTATATTCTATGGTTCATTCGACCCTTCAGAAAAAAAAAAGCTTTCGAAAGAAAAATAAACCCCTCAGCGTTTGGGAAGGCTACTAGGACAATTTTGCCCGAATTTCCTTGATTTCATGCCCTTTTTCCTGAAAACACTCGTTGAAATCAAGCCTAAGTCATGCGACAGGTCAGCTTGACTGCGCATGTTACGCATGTTTGCGTTTGCGCTGCGCACTTGACGAGAACATTTGCTCGCAAGTCCCCCGACGTCCAACTCTGATCGCCTAGAACATGGCGTTCTACCCCCACTGTCCCACATAGCTGACCATGGAAGTCAGTCGAGCTGGTTCTGGACTGCTGGAGAGAGAATCATCGACTAAAGATTCCACATCGGGCAAAGATTGCTGGTGGACAGTAGGCTACGCAGATAATAACACCAACAGAAAGGAATCCCAGCCAAGGTGGAGAGACTCAAATATTACGGGGTAAATTAGAAATGCGCGTTTTGCATGAAAAAATTGTTTTTTTAAAAAGAAGCTACACCTCAGTCCAAGTTCAATACAGACCCAGTATTCTTGAACCTTCGAAATCTTCCACACGAAGTCCGACCGCTCTCCTGAGGGATTTTGCAGCGCTGTGATCTGAAGTATTGCCTCGCCCAAATGTTCGTTAAGTCACAGTTTTGCAATTCTTCTCTTCCATTGAGAGCTTTAACGATGCAACCAACTGGTTAGCTGATAGCGCAAAGTCTGGGCTACCAGTCATTCCAAGTTGTTTTCATTTGCACAAACATATGTGCTGGATTATTTCAGCGAAACGAATAGTCGGGTGCGAATGGAATCGCGACCGCACATGTCACCGACATGCGCTCATTACACAGCGTCGTCGGTGTTGTCTGGCGAGCAGCAAGAACCGCATGAAAATCTATGACAACGAAGTTTTCTCTATAGAGAGATGATAAGTCAACGACCTGAACGGGGACGGAAAACCCCTACGAGAACGTTTCCCGGCTTTGGTGATCAGTAAATCTTCAGCGGGATTCGTGGAAATTTCTGTAAACGTTGGA
The DNA here is from genome assembly GCA_000688135.1 of Ancylostoma ceylanicum. Taxonomy (NCBI): domain Eukaryota; kingdom Metazoa; phylum Nematoda; class Chromadorea; order Rhabditida; family Ancylostomatidae; genus Ancylostoma; species Ancylostoma ceylanicum. The sequence continues at coordinate 317,948 of JARK01001341.1, read as the reverse complement.
CAAAATTGCTCAGGATTTCGGGACAAGATTCAAAATTTACAGTACTTCACTGTCTTCAACATTCTCCTCCTTCTTTTGCTGTGACCACATCCTTGGATGAGTAAACAGATTTTTGTCAGAAAAACTCGTCCATTCAGGCATTGATGGGTAAGCTACTCGCTTCCGTGGAAATTTCCCTTTCCGAGAAAGTCCAGCACCTGCCCATATGATGGATCACGAGCGGGATCAAGCGTGTGTTGATAAATTATCAAGAGGGGGTCGTGAAGGGGTAGGCAAAAGAGGGAAGGGGGAGGTCGTTGAAGAGTGTCATATTCTTTGACCATATTTGTGCGCACGTCGTACCAGTCCTGCCTATCACCAGAAGCCGACTGAGAGTTATTCTATGAAGCCTACCCAGCTGTGCTTTTCCCCCGAGGTACAGCTCTCTATGTTCAGTAGGAAAGATTCAGCACGGGAATTAGTGAAGTGAGGTTTTCACGATAAAAACGGCCTTTTTACGTGTTTTCATCGACTATTTCGAACAGAAGGAAGGATAATTGCAGAGAAGTAAAGCATATAGGCTGAAAGCACAAACCTTCTACTAATTGAAACTGCAAAAACGATTGGCAAGTCAACTAACGAGTTCTCTTGTTATTCATGTTCATTTACAACCATGCCTATGAGAGAGTCAAAATTTTCGGCGAAAATTTTTGGAAGTTTGTACTGCAAGTCCCACGCAGTCCTGTGGGCCGGAAGGAGGCCATTCTGTGGAACTCACCCAGCCGTACTCTACCCACAAGTTTCAGCTCTTCATTTTTGAGAGAAAAGATTCAGCACAAGAATTACAGAGATGAGGTTTTGTCGATAAAAATGGCCTTTTTTACATGTTTTTATCGACGGAGTTGAATCGCAGTGGAAGCAAATGCGGAGAAACGACCTAAATAGCATGAAAGCGCGAACCTTCAACTATTTGCTTCCACTGCGATTCAACTCCGTCGATAGAAAAATCGGCACCTCAATGGAATAGATTTCCTGCTATTCATGTTCATCTAGAACCATGCCTCTGAGTGAGCCAAATTTTTGGTAAGCATTTTTGCCCGTTCAAACTAGCTAGTTTTGCTCAGTCCTGCGACCAAACAAAAAGTCATTTCGTGCAGTACGTTTGATTTCGTTGAATCCACTACAAGTGTACGTATAATTCAGAACATGCTAGATCGGAACGATATTTGCCCACTGCCCACATTTTTACGTTCTGTAAAAAATTGGCCTCAGAGAGGACCGAACCCCTGACCGTGTAGGCGTTGGCGAAGGTGGTAGGAGAACTGAGCGAACAGACTTCTGTTTACAGGCGGTCTGGAAAGAAATGAGTTCTGCTGTTTTCTTGCGGTGGCCAGGACCATGGACCGTTGATCCCAGGTAATAGCT
>JARK01001341.1:301108-315452 GCA_000688135.1 Ancylostoma ceylanicum | reverse complement strand
GGGGGGGGGGAGGGGAGGATTCAGCCTGATGATATTAGCCTCATAATTCGAATGCATGCATCCGCGGGTGAATTCTTATTGGGTAGCACTACCTTTTGACCAGGTAACCAACCCAGAAAATGAAGGGCTGGTAGGAGTTAAACCATCACCAAGTGGTAGCTCCGAATACCGAGAACTGGATATATTCATAGCTAATCTGGATCCAGAAACCACTCCTTCACAAAGTACTGGAAGATTCTGGCGTAAGACAGGTCATCGTCAATCGATAATCGATTTTTTGAAGAATTAGGCGGGTACACATGCAAAAAAGTTCGAAAAGTTTGGGCAAAAAATCGCACGTGTACGAAAGGTCATAAACAGTAGAAAAAATATTTTTGGCATATTCCCATGAAAGGTGCAGTCCCTATGGAATTCTTAAACATCCTTTTCATGGATTCAAACGTTTTTAAACAGAAGACTGAGATTGAATACAACCGAGCAATTAATAAAACTTGATAATTTCTCATTTTCAAGGATACGGTAGCGGTTTTTCAGTGTACTCACCACAAGCCGGCTACTTACCAGCAGTGCTACGAACAATTCCTCCACTTAACGACACGGCATTTATCGAGAAGAATTTCTCCAGCTCACCAGTGAAGCCGTACTCGTTGCCGCCTGTAAGGCTTATGAAGAAACGGGTTGTGTACTGGGTGAGTGCTTCATTTTTGGCGCGTACTGTATTTGTATTTTTGTGCATCGTTGAAAATGAACAGGTTGAGGTTAAAAAAGCGAAAAGGTTACAAGTTTGACATGATCTTGGCTTGTTGGAGGTGTTTGTGGATTTCTAGATGAAACCAGTGTGGATCCCCACGCATAATTGAGATTATCCAGGGTAAAGGTATTTACATCTAACAGATTCCGTCGTTAACTAGGAGATCAACAGGTTTACCAGCGGTAATCTCAGCGGTGCATCCGGGCAGTAGAGCCTGCATTTGCACTGAACACCTAATTATACCGCATTCCTCTGAGAGTTATTTTTTTCGAGAAAAAAAAAACTTTGCCTCTGATAAATCCAACATATCAAAATATTTATAGAAAAAAAAACACAAAAAAAAAGAAAAGCTCGATTTCCGATATTTTTTTACCATTTAGATAGTCGAGTATGAGCCACTCCTGGATTCATGCGATATGACATTTGACGACTGGATCAGGGTCGCCACTGATATCAGAAAGGTAGGTCAAAGCGAGAACTAGTTCCCTAAGACTTATTTTTCTCGAAAAATTTGGAGAAAAGTCCGCTTTTATGGAACTTCTCCTTGACTTTTTACTTTTTTGTGTGAATGGTAAAATTAAAATACAGTGAGCGTCGATGGCGGTTACTCACTCATGGCCTTCACAAACACGCCGCGCAACCGCGCCGCGTGAACCGGAATCGATGTCGTTTGCTGCCGTTATGCTACTTCTCGTTATGAAACATGAAAAAAGTAAAAAGATCACCAAATTGGGAAGGAAAGCGCCTAGAAATGGCACTCCGACGGCTGACGACAACGATTCCGGCGCGTGCGGCGCGGTTGCGCGTCGTCCTTGTTGAAGCCGTGGTAGCCGCCATCGACGCGCATTGTACTTCCTGCAGTTCTGTTCAAGACCCTCTTGAATTTAGGCTTATCACAATTATGACGGGTTTGTCGTGCTGCATGGCACAGACACATTAGCATATACAGCCAGTGCGTTATCGTTTATGATGGAAAATCTCGGAAAACCTGTGATTATCACCGGAAGTCAGGTGAGGCAAGCAGAGTTCTCCTCATCTCTGCGTCTCTAACCATTTTGTGTTTAGATCCCAGTCGCAGAGGTGCGCTCAGACGGTATGGAAAATCTCATAGGAGCGCTGATTATTGCTGGGAACTTTGATATTCCCGAGGTAAACTGGTGACATGACTTGGGTAATTGAACCGGAGTGGACATTATTGTGCTCGTTTAGGTGTGCGTTTATTTCAACAATAAACTTATGCGAGGGAATCGTACGATAAAGTTGGATAATTCGGCTCTGGAGGCATTCGACAGCCCAAATATGCAGCCATTGGCTAGGATGGCGATTAAAATTCAAGGTAAGGATTTTGTTTATAATTGTACAAATTATTGATTGGCGCTTAAGTTTTGGACCGTGTCCAAGAATTTCCCAATGTCATCAATTTACGAGAAACTAAGACTATGATGAGGATTTGGACCTCTTCTCCTATTCCTGGAACTCCCTGCAGCAATTCCAACATTCGCGGACCAGATCTCGCCCACATCTGCGGCAATTCTTTCATTCGGGGACCAGTTCTCGCCCATGTCTGCAGCAATTCCAACATTTGGGGACCGATTCTCGCCTACGTCTGCAGCAATTCCCGCATTCGGGGACCAGTTCTCGCCCACGTCTGCAACGATTCCAACATTCGGGAACCAGTTCTCGTCCTCAACTGAATGGAGAATTCACTGGGGAATCAATCACCAAGAATTTTTGAGGTGATTCTGAAGCCTGTGCGTACGTCCTGGCCTTCTCTGAAGTGGTCATATCCAGACTTCTCGAGAACTGGTCCGTGAAGACCCCAAGCTGTTGAACTCGTATAAAATAAAGTGGTATACCCTTTGGAACTGGTTTTCCAGCGGATTTTTCACCAAAATCCAAAATTTGGGGGGATTTGACTTTTGGTTCCGTATTTGCGACCTCCCCTGGAGTTTTCTCAGTTGTTCCGTGATTATCTTTAGAAGAACAGTCTTTTTTTCTGAATATTTTCTTTATTTTCTTATATTTTTCCACATTTTTTCCAGTGAACTATGACTCAATATTCCGCAGTACTAACATCAATCCGTTCACTGTACATGATAATTTATGCCGAGACGTTGGTCTTCTGCGAATTTTCCCCTCAATGAGCATCGAATCAGTAAGTTTGTCCGTCCTTTTTTTCCTGGTAGTCCCTGTTGGCTAAAAATTTCCACCAAATTTCCATTTAACATGGTACTTTCCTTTCCAGGTTCGAGCGTTCCTTCAGCCACCAACCAAAGGTGTAATCCTGCAGACATTCGGAGCTGGCAACATGCCAACGAAACGAAAAGACATCATCGATGCACTGAAGGTATGGTAGAAGATGGAATGAAATGCTGTGGAAAATTTCCTTTGATTTTAAAATACCCGGACTTTTCAATGGAACTTTCGGAAATTTTTCAAGCAATTGCTTTTTTTAACCTTCGTTTTGAAGGGTATCTGTTTACCCTGGTACTAGAAAAATGGAAAAATAAATATGTAGGCGAATAAATAAATGGATAAATAAATAAACAAATAAATAAATAAGATAGTTTGGTTTTTTGCCCTTTAGAGTACAACTGCAGGACACAACTATTGATTTAGAGAAATTTTTCCAGGAAGCGATCGCTCGTGGATGCTTGGTGGTGAACTGTTCCCAATGTCTCAAAGGACAAGTGGACGTAAACTATGCGACTGGAAAGGTACGAATACGTTACGTTTCTTGGTAAGTTGCGGAAGTACCGCAGAACAATGCTGCTCTCGAATTAATGAAAGTTTCCGGAGAGATTTTGATCCCTCCCCCCCCCCCTTTTTTTATGGGCAAGTGTTGCGAGTGGAAACTTAGTATCTATTAAAACACTGGAGACCCGTGAACAGAGCTCGGATGCACTACTGAGATTACCAAGCGTAAACGTATTAACATACCCAAATTTGCCCTTTATATTCACACGCTGCTGACCATGGCGTAGGCTTGGATGCATCATTGAGATTACCCTGGGTAAACGTGCTGGAACCCGTATCAACTGCAGGTTACTTTGTGTGATCTAATCACGTTTACTTTGAGCAATCTCAATGATGCATGCGGGTTCTGGATATATAGCATACATGGAAATTACCCAGGGTAAGCGTCTTGACACCCAAGTTACGATGGTTATATTTGGGGGGGGGGGTATTAACAGATTTATCAGGGGAAATTCTCAACGATGCATGCGGCCCCATGTCTATGCCCAGCTGCTACTAATGGGTATAGGATTACCTACAGTGAACTCCAAACGGGAGCAGAAAAGGGACGGGATCGCGGCGCAGCGTTCTTGGGCAGAAATACAGGGCTTTCGCATGCTGACTCTAGTTGTCTGCTTCCGCCAGCAACAGAGAACCCGAGTACCATGCCGCAGCAGACAACCAGAGCCAGCATGCAAAGCCCCTGTGTCTCTGCTCAAGAACGCTGCGTCGCGGTCCCGCCCCTTGTCTACGACCGTTTAAAGTTCTCCGAAGGCTTCCAACGATGCATACGTACCGATGAAATGTCTTTGCAAAACCACTCGTTCTGACCATTTCTTCGGTTTTATTTATTCTTCGTGAAATTTCTCTCATTTTGGAAGTGCCATAGAGAAATTTGTGCCCTGTAAACGTGAATTTTTGCATGGTACAATCTAAATCCCGTTATCTCAACTCAAATACTTGTTTTTGACAAACTCGCGGATGTTTTTCCTTAAGAGTAGTATTTCCTTATCTTTTTGTGACCATCGTTTGATGCCGTATTTTTTAAAGGGTGGTCTTTATCAGATAAGGCACTGTTTACCACTAAAGAGCTACTAGTTTTCGGCAGTCAACTGCGATTCTTATCTAAATCTTTTAGATTTGTCGTTGTGTGCTTGCATAACTGGCACTTTACTCTGTGCCAGCGCTGTATCTGCTGGTTGCAAACAGTTTTGAGAGTTTTTTGGATTTCCTGAGGGAGTCCCGGATGCTTTTTCAGGACTTCTATGGCTTTGCTTAAATTCCTTTTCAAAATTACTTGTAAGAAGGAAATAAACTTTCTGGTCCGCTATGTGTACTGGAAGGGCTAAAGAGTAGTGTCTGATTGAGATCATAGATCCTTTGACAACCCTCTTCTGTTTATTGCTATCTCACTGAAAAGAGCAGCTGACCTATAAGTCCGGAAATCATGTGGCTGTTTTCGCAGAGGGCCGCACCTTTCGTTTTCGCGATGCAACTGGAATATTCCTCTGTTTACAAAAAGAAATTTCATGGTTTAAAAGTATCAGCAGTCGCTTAGCTTAGAGAGTGCGTCTGCGACTTTGTGTGCAATTACGGACAGGACGTCATTTCGGCCGAATGATCAGCTATCGTCTATGGGAAACGACGGGGCCGCCGACGCGGCCGGGCCAGAGACGGCGCGGCTGTGACGTATGCTGCGTACTGCCGAGTCGCCTACGTCACAGCCGCGCCGCCTCGGGATCCGCGAACGCGTCAGTGGCCCTGTCGTTTCGGGTAGGCAGTACTTTGATCTAATTTCTACACTTTTTTCTGTGAGTTTACCCAAGTATATGATGTACATATTTCCCTGCATTTTTTGCTTCCTTACTGTCATTTAGTAAATTCTCCTACCAACGCATCCTATCGATCGAACCAGCTGATCAGCCGGCAGATACCAAGCCGCAGCCGTAATTGCAGACAAAGTCACAGACGCATTTTTAAACTACCCGACTAAACATATAATAGCCATGCAGAAATTTTCCGAAAATGTGTCTTAGAAAGTCCGCAATTCAGATCCTCTACGACATTGGCGTTATCCCCGGCTCCGATATGACATCAGAAGCCGCCATGGCCAAAATGTGCTACGTCCTCGGCAAGGACGAATGGGATCACGAAACAAAGCGAATGGTACGTCATTTCTGCCTCTTCCTCTGCGTCTGTAACAAGCCACGCCCACTCACTATGATCAAAACAACCATTACGTGTGTCAGATGTTGCAAACAAACCTTCGCGGTGAGATGACGGTCACGAACGAGGCGATTGGCACGCGTGAATTGGACATCAGTGAGTAGCGTTTGTCGATCACTTAATATTGATTTATTGATCGAGTTTTGAATGTGATCGATATTGCAGTTCCACACATCGCGAAGTGTCTACGGTTGTCGTCGGGAAATGAGGTGCAGCTGATTCGAGACACAATTCTGCCGCCACTCTTCTGTAACGCTGCCAAGACGAACAAACCGGAGATTTTGAAGAAAATCAAGGTATCCACTTTGAGGTTTTTTGACCTATACCCAACGTACAGGTCATAGCCCATGGGTAATCCACTGAAACTTCGGTTAAAGTTCCTGGAGAAGAATGACAAATCTCAAACCAGAAGCAAATTCATCATGACTCACAAGTTACCCAACTGCATTCCATACCTTGTCGTTCCCAAGAATCTTGTCTACTGGGCTAGGATGCACCACAGGAAGGAGAGGTTGTCCTATACCCATACATAGCTATGATTATCCATGGATAATAGTGGGTACAGACGGCGTCACGTATGGATAAACGTGTTGATGGCTGTCCGGTAAAGGGTAAACATGGGTACGTCAACACGGTCGCCATAGGTTATCTCAGGAATGCATCCAGGCCCTGGATGCGGAACACAATTAGAGGTGGGAGGTACAAGTATTTCCGGGTTACTCTAGACTTGCCCCTCTGACCCTCCAAGCCAGAAGGGGCCTCGAAAAAACCAGTGACTCCACACGCCCCCCNCGGTAAAGGGTAAACATGGGTACGTCAACACGGTCGCCATAGGTTATCTCAGGAATGCATCCAGGCCCTGGATGCGGAACACAATTAGAGGTGGGAGGTACAAGTATTTCCGGGTTACTCTAGACTTGCCCCTCTGACCCTCCAAGCCAGAAGGGGCCTCGAAAAAACCAGTGACTCCACACGCCCCCCCCCCCCCCCTCCCCGTTCCCGAGCCGAGAATGGGTCACCGAATTTTCAAAGTTATTTTACAAAATAAATAAATACTTTGTATTAGTCTATTCTTAATTGCTTACTATAATCTTACTATTGTTTTTTGTAGTTTTTATAACTATTTTATGTTATAATTAATATTTTTTATTGTTTTGGTATCCCATCCGGGTCCCCAAAACGGCGGAGACCCCGATTTTTTCCCGCGCTACCGCTCCGGCCCAGTTTCTGCGTACGCCACTGTGCTGTACCATGCTAATCCTACACGGTATTTTTTTGTATTCAGGGCTTAGATGTATCACTGAGGTTACCTAAGGTGAACCTGTTGACAGCTGTATCAATGATGGGTAACTTCGAAGGGAGCTGTCAAGACCAGTACCCTCAATTATGTATGCGGCCCCGGAAATTTTCTGTGGAATAAATGCTCTAGAGGTCCATACAAATGACGAAAGTCATGAGCGCCTTAATCGCGCATGTTAGAATGTGTTAGAACCAGCATGGCACATCCGCGTCGCGGCGGCGGTGCGTCGCGGTTGCGAAGCGGTGCGAAGGATGCAGCACGGATAAATAAAAATTATGGCGAGCATTCAACTTTTCTGCACAATCCTGTCTCCATTTTTACAAACAACTAACGGAGAATTTTCTCCCAAAAAATATAAAAGGGAGTTCTCCAGTTTGTTCTATTGAAAAGTCTGAGGTTTTCTGCGCTTGCTAATATTGTGTGGGAGTATTCTCCCATGTTCCCCAGTCTGCAACTGGAATTGCACCGAAATATCCACTGAAATGAAGAAGAACATTTTTCTCTGAAACGACGCACACTCTGGCAGAAAGAAGCCCATGTTTTCCTACATCTACACCAGTGCACAGTGATTCTTCGCTTCTTAAACCTGGACATCTCCTACTAACCTGAACGGTGCAGAAGAATATCGACAAATTCTTTCGGGATCTTCGCAAGTAGAAATGCACCTTTCTTCACTACGATTCGGACCTGCTCGAGGCTTTTTCCAAGAAAAAAATTGAGAAATTCCAAGAAAAAAAGTGCTTCGACAATTTCATGGACCGCTCCACAGCAGTCTTCTCTCCCTTTCTTCGCGAATGCCAGAAGGGACTTAGGATTGTGCAGATTTAGTTGTATTCTAATTGCTATGTGGTTTAACTATGATTTGAAATAAACTCCTCAGGTTTATTCTGAATAGTAGTCTACTATTTCAAAGTGACTACCCTCTGTTTACTCTGCATAGGCGGATACATCATCAGAGCTCGCTGAAGCAGTTGAGGAGGAGAACTGGGAAGAATTCGTGGATACACTCGTCGATACACCTTCAACAGCAAATGTTCATTTAGTAGAGTGAAAATGATACTGTGTACTAGTTAGTTAGACAGAAGCGTTCGGTTTAGCGCTGCATGTATTCCGTTTGTTTGATTGTTTGATTTCACTTGTTCATACAGTGAGCTTCAACGGTGTTGACCTATCCGCTGCCCTGAAAAGCACGCAGCGCGACCGCTTCGCTCACAACGGAATCGTCACCGCTGCGGCGAATATAGATTTTCTCAACAGTTGTTCATCACATTTGATGTTAAATAACAAGAAAATTAACTAACTACAAAGAAAACCTCATAGTTTGTTGTCCCGGAGAGGATTCCTGCTCAAGCGATGCGGTCGCGGCGCGTGCATTTTGAGGCTGCGAAAAGGCCACCGCCACCGACGCCCACCGGTACAACACTACACATATCCGCTGTTATGATCTTATTCACTGCTATGTTGTTTGAAAGTGCCTGAGAACAAAGTGATTCTGGAAATTATTAGAATGTTGTTTAGGAAAGGATAAAGAGAAGATTTCAAAAAAAATTCAAAAAGCAGCTAAAATCGGCAAATGGAGCTAAGAAGTAGCAAGAGAAACCGACATCCCTTGCCTCACTACAGCAGTAATTAAAAAAGACCTCCAGTGGTTGGAAAATCGGGAAATTTTGTATGAAATTGATCACATCGGGAATATTCTCAACCGAGAGATTGTGAGTATTGTCCACCGGTCTATATAGCCCAATAAATGACAGCAACACAAACACCGTCGGCATCAAATCCTATGAATTGTGGACATACTTCTCGAAAACTATTGTGCTTTTCGTCACTGCAGCGCAAGTGACGATGATTTTCGTGAAGATCGATTGTGGGCGACGCGCTGCTGCTGCTGTCGCATCGGGCAGCGATCGATACGTATCAAAATCGGTGTCGCTGCTGTCTCAGCGACCGGAAGGGCTATATTTCCGGGAAAGTACAGCAGCAATTATGCAACCCGCTCCAAACGCGACGATAGCTGAGCATCCATGCATATTGCATATATTTCTCATAATGTGCGCTTCCCCGTGCTCCCTTCTCTGTGCTAGACCTGCAGCTATCTTCCCTAGTGAAATGGGCTATAAAAACTGAACTAAAGCATCTACGACAATGCTAAAGGCAAAGACTTCCCATTGTACACGACGGAAATGATCCAAACCGAACTCTGCTCAACGCAAGAGCCTTTGTTTATGAGATCGACTCAGTATCGAATTCATCACCCTACATCTATGAATATTTTCAGGAAGCCGGTGTCAACTTTTCGAATCCTGACTACAACTTACGTACAGCCCTCCATGTCGCAGCGTCCAATGGAAATTTGGAGGCGGTACGATATCTGCTCGGCATCGGTGTGAATGTCCATGCCAAGTGAGTTAACGTACATCTTCAAATCTGAGTAATAGTTCTTTTTTTTTTGAAATTAACGAGTGCCTATAATATTTGACAATATGCCAACAAATAATAACAATGGGGTCCGAACAGAGTGATTGGCTCACTGTTTCTCTCTTCTGATCCCTAGTTTTTTGCCTGATCGACCCTGCCGAAGTCCCTCTGGAGTTCTATTCTCTGTTTTCCTTCTGTAATAAGGGTCACATTATGAATTACCATGATGTCTGGATAAAATAAGATAAAATAAGTATTTAGAGGAGTGATCTATCCAGATTAGGCCGTTACCACGTGAAGATGCTGTATTTTGAGTAAATTGTATGAAAGTGTAAGGATTTCGAAGGCGCAGGGGTGGGACAGAGGAACAATGTTTTCAAATAAGCAAGCCTCTTTTTTTGGAACCTTGCCATCCTGCATCGAAGATATTTATCTATTCTTACCCACACATTTCTCGATATAAGTGAGCATTACCCGTTTTTCCGTCCAGGTAGAGCCAGTTGAAAAAAAAAGATCAAGGCCATATTTTCGAAATCCTTCAAGGATCCTTAACCCTCTGACGGCCTCGCCTTTTCCGAGCTTCTCCACATTTTCTCGAATTCCGGCTACTTTCTCTGCTCCGAAATTTTTATAGATTTTCTAATATGGGTCTTCATAGTTCTATTGCTTAGAAGTATTATTAAGTTACCATCTAAGAAGAGGTTGTGATCATCAAGACTCATAGAATTGTATAGTTGGTCCTCGACTGTATAGAGTAGGGTGTGCATCATCGTGAGGAAATAGGGGCGTAGCCAAATGACTCTGATTGGCTTATTCGAGTCGCCCGTCACGCCCACCTACGTAGTTGAACTCGAACGGCGTAAATCCCGTAAAACATAGTTTATTTGTGTTTAACGCTGTACGAGTTCAAGCAGGGGGACGTGGCAGGCTGCCCGAATGTGGCGATCAGAGTAGCCTGGTTACGCTCCCTCTACCGCCACGGTGATACACACCCTACAAAGTACTGTCAAGTTGGGAAATCGAGAAATTTAATGCAGATTTTTTTGCCATACATGGATTTCCTGCAGTTGTTCCCCCCCCCGCCCTCTCCCCCCTCTCGAATAGTCTGTTATTTTTCCCCCATCACACCATGACCATCATTGCAAGCCCTATTAGCAAAGATTTGAGCAATGCATTTTTTTAGCATGTACTATGAACATCATGTGGAGCTCCTACGATTTCAGGGATCTGTTCGGCTATAATCCTCTACTCTGCGCAGTGAAAGCAAAAGCACGCAAATGTGTGGAGGAAATTCGTCAAGCCGGTGGTATTATCGATATTCCTCAGTTTAAACTAGGTGAGTCTTTCGGAGCATCTCTTATTTAAAAACGTTGTCCGGAAGATTCGGATTGCCGATTATGCCTGAAAGCCAAAAAAAAGTAGAAATTGTAAAACAAAGCTTGACTTTTTGGGCAAACTGACAAGATAAATGCCTGACTGATTTATCGTGTTTCAAAAACAACAGCAATTGCTGTTTGTGATGAGAAAGCTGCAATTTCCGCGCTAAAGGACAAGCACTCGAATTTTCTCTAATTATGCACCAAGTGTAACATTTTCCTCGAGTTTTCTTCACTTTCCTAATTCCTCTCCAAAATCTTGCTCTTAATAAATTCACTGGAATCGAAGCTGATTCCAGCGTTTGAACTAGCCGTAGCCGCTGCGCATTATCGATCGGCAAAGCCGCGCTGCGCCACCCCGAAGCCACTGCTGGCGCGTAGCCCGGTAACTTTTGACAGGGACTGTCAATTGTACTCTTAGACTTACGGATTTAGGCTTAGGCTTATGGATTTAGGCTTATACTTATGGAGTTAGACTTAGGCGTATGGATATAGACTTGGGCTTATGAATTTAGGCTTAGGCTTATGGAGTTAGGCTTAGGCTTATGAATTTAGGCTGAGGCTTATGGATTTAGGCTTAGGCTTATGGAGTTAGGCTTATATTTATGGATTTAGGCTAAGGCTTATGGATTTGGGCTTAGGCTTATGAATTTAGTCTTATGCTTATGGATCTTGGTTTAAGCTTATGGATTAGGCTTACGCTTGTGGATTTAAGTAGAAGTAGATAGAAGAAATTCAATAATCGTTAGTGCCAGGGATCAATGCACAGTTCTCGAACAGTTCTGTCCCTCAAGTTTTGTTTTGCACAAGTCGCCCCCCTCCCCCTGAGAATAAGAAAAGTGAAACCATTTATGTATATGGGACATTTGGTACGGTACTGATTTTAGGAGTGGACTTGTGTCTCGCAGCAGCGCATGGCGACATCGAGCAACTGCGATGCTGGGCCGCTGCTGGCAGTGAACTTATCGAGACAGACTATGACAAGAGGACAGCTCTACATGTGGTAAGTTGCAATACAATCAATAAATCAATACCGAATACATCATTGATTGATAGATGATTTTCTGTCCTTCAGGCAGTCACCCACTATCAAATCGAAGCTGTTAAATACCTTATGGAGCATGGATTGGATCCCAATGTTGTTGACGATTTTGGCACAACGCCAATGAGTGAGGCAAAGCGGAAGAATTTCAAGGTGCGTGATACCCAGGGTATGTGGGCGCGGTCCATTTGCTGATGGTGGATTTTCCAGGACATCATTGATGTGATGAATGCGGCCATTGAGAAACGTGATAGCGCCAGTGCAGAAGTGTTCAAAATGGAGGAACCTAAGTAATTGAAAAGCAATCGATAATAATAATCGCTCCAGGAATAGAGTTATTTACATCGTTTAGGCATAATTTATAGAGTGTACTTACTAGGTGTCTGTAGACATGGTCGAAATCGATTTTTGCGAATTTTGTTCAAACAGTCACAGCGATTAGGAGCAGTTGTCCGCAGTTACTCGAGCAATGTGAAAATCGATTTCGATCAATTATATAAAGAGCAGAGCTCAAGAGAAAGTACAGTCAGGTGCTAGGCTGCGAGTCACTTGTGCATAGCAAATAAGGCATTTAATTGTTTTCAGAAATTGTATTGATTTATTGATCGGTTTGTAATCGTTCAAATTATCGGTGAGAATTGTTGTTAACTTGTTGAAAATTACAAAAGCAGCTCTCCGTAATGGGATACGTTGTGTTGATTGAATTTTTGTCAGATTGCGACGATTTCAACTATTGTTGTGAGAAATAACAGTAAGTATAAACGCGCGAAGAGGTGGAATGTACTATTCTTTTTAGAATGAAAGTGTATTTAGAGAAAGTTCAGTGTTGATTTCACGAGGTAATGATTATTTATGTAGCGGTTTATAGATTGTAAGTAGTTAACAGTACAATAAATATACAATTCATTTTGGAAAGGAAAGTCATTGAAAGGTGTCCCCAATTGCATCGAAAAGGTAGAGTTTGCCTCTCTTAAGGATTTCTTAGCAAGTGGACGAGACTGAGCTGCATTGCACCCAGAAGTAAGGATCTTATCTGTGCTATTGAATGCTGTTGAGGTAATTCCGATCTCAAAAAAAGTATGAATCGCCTACCTCTGCATCGTTGTTTTCAATTCCACAGAATCTACACATTCGTAAAAACTCCCAGCTCTACGCATTAGATTTTGCAACTCTCGTTTCTGAAAGCATTTCTTTCCTTTACTTCCTTATATCCTGCAGCCGGCTGCCATGCATTCCGGTGCCCTTTCTTAAAGGCAACAAAAATTCTTGGACGTTCTTTGCACTCGGTTGTTGCTGAGATCGATTAACTCTACAGCTGATTTGAGAACTGCCTGTGGCCTACGCAACGTGAACAGTGAGGTAGTGTCAGACCAACAAAGGAAAATCCCAACCAGCAGAAAATTACCGCAGTTACTAGATTAGCGTTTCTTCCTGGTATCCTGCTCCAAAAAAATATTGCTCCGTCTTCAGTAAGGATTGACAATAGTCAATCCGCATTTTTGAGCTTTTCGGGTCTTCGCTGAGCACCCGTAAGTTTGAGCCGAGCCTACGCCTAAGCCCTGAGCCTGATTTTTTTGGATGTGGGCGAAATCGCTGGCAGATCACCAATCCGCGCAAGCACCGACATCAGCGTGATATTGGCCGAAAATTGCTAGAAAATTCAACGAATCTGTGGATTTTGCGGGTTGAAGTGGGAAATTACGGATGTGACGGGTTTTATACAGGATATTATAGCAATTCTTACAGTTTTTGCCGAGCCTACGACGAATCTTGAGGTAATCTGCGGAAATCGGCGGAAAATTCCCAAGAAAAAGCGGGTTTTATAACGGGTACATTCCGCAATTCCTGCAGTTTTTGCGGATCTCACGACGAATCTCTGGGAAACCTGCGAGGATCGGCGTACGTTTGGCATTCGCAGAGCTGTCACCTGGCAATGCTGTAGTTCTCCGTGGATGTGCACGCGTAGCCTAGTGGTTCGAGCGTTTGTTCGTTGGGATGGAGTTCAGGGGTTCGGATCCCGCCCAGTCCCGGTCTTTTGCAAATAATATATGCTGTCTTCCCACACGTCCGCTGCACTTATCTGACAAATACCACTATCAAAAGTAGCCCGGATGGCTCAGTGGTAGAGCGGCGGATTGCAATCCGTCCCTGTCGCTGGTTCCACTCCGTTGGAGATCTAAAAGTTAAGCGCAGGTTCTGCTCGGCAGTTGCTGCGATGCAGTGTTCGGGGTTCACTGCACGACGTCCCCCAGGATCTCACAGCGGGTAGTCCAGGAAGGCTTCCGGCAACGTTTTGCATAAATTCATGAGACTTTTTTGAGGATGTGGTTTTTTTTGGCTGTGGACGAAATCGCTGGGAGACTAAAAGACCGCGCAAGCACCGACATCATCATGAAATTAGCCTAAGGTGCTGGAATAATCAGTAAATTCTGGGATTTAACGTGTTGACGGGGGAAATGACGAAATGACGAATCTCCGGGAAATCTGCGGAAATC